>JAZKJV010009536.1:600000-813284 GCA_037367405.1 Ottelia alismoides
TTGTCTCCCCTACATGTGATAGGTTGTCTCCTTCGGATTCTGGAGAAGAGGTATACATGCATCTACCTCTGATTTCTTCTACCACACCTATGACTACTATGCCTCCCGCTACATCCCCAGTTCCATCGGTCCCTTCATCTCCACTACCTTTACTATCATCACCACTACCTCCTCCACCACCTCCACCAGTCGCTTCCATCTTTTTCCTATAGATCTAAACTTACTGACCTCGTGCTCATAGATCTCCTCCATCATCCAGCACGATCCAGGTATGTTCTGAGCATTTGATTTCTACTAATGGCACTAGCGATTTGCATTTACCACAGGATGAGCAGGTGGCTAAGACGTTCCTACCTCGGTCATTGATGAGACTAAGGACCTTAATGTACATATTGTGTTACGGAAGCAAAGGCGTACATGTGCTACATACCCTCTTGCTTCCAATATTTTTCTTACGCACATCTCAGAGGAGTTTTGGAGGCTTATTGCCGGACTATCTGCGTGGAGTTACCAAGGACATATCCGGAGACATTGCATTAGTCAGTAACGCCTTGCTATAGAGGATGGGATGGTTGCGTTACAGTCTCGTGGCACATGGAGTGTTATTCCTGTTCCACCTGGTGTATATGTTATGGGGAGCAAGCGGTGTTTATATGAAGGATATGGTTAGATCCTCAAGCGCATCACGGAACAGTGAGCGTCGTATTGAATATGACGAGGAGCGACTAGTCACACTAGTTGCTCGATGCAGCGGAATTTAAAAAATTTTCATGCGACGAAACCACATGATCCAAGAACACTTATAAGATCGTTTCGTCTAAACCACAAACAAGTAATAGGATTACCTCTTGAAGCGTGATTGCGATCGAGTCTCTAAACGAAGAGACCTCCTGTATCAAGTCCGATCCCGACGGAGGAGACGCTTGCGAGCGCGGGGATGAACCGCGTGCTTCTCGCAATCCATGTTGATGATCCAAGCGGCGGATCCTCCTGATCTCGACACACGAGATCCGACATCTTCTTCACGAGCGAGGCGCACCGAAGGAGATGGAGATCCACGAGCAGACGATCGGGCAGCATAGCGACGATGCTGCGGTGATGGAGGTTTCTCTCTAGGTCATCCATGGTGGACGGGCATGAGAGGAAGAGAGATGGCGTGTAGAGAGAAAGAGAGAGAGATCTGCTTCTCAAGCATTGTGTGTAAAGAGAGAGCATGGGTATGCCTCTCTATTTATAGGGTTTTGGGATCCATGGATCTCAATCCATGGGACATAGAAAATCAATGGATGAGATTGATTTATGTCAATCCAATGGTCAAAATTGTTGTTGGTAAAAGCCAACAACTTGTGATTTAATTTTAGATTTCAAAATATATTGACAAAATCAAATATAAATCAATCCCAAATCACATAAATAAATAAGGAGAGAATATACATGGAGATTACATTACCATGTACATCCAAGGGGGGACGGCCACCCATTCCATATAGGAATTGGGTGCCGCCCACCTCTTTCCTTATAGAGGCAATCTCATGGATTTCCATGAGATTGCATGCCTCCTTGATTTTCTCCATTATTTATTTCCAACAACTTTTTGTTGGGATTTTATTCATCAAAAATAATTCATAATTATATTTGAGAATATTACAATCTTGACATTGGAAAATTGTGAATCTTATTCACTACCCAAAACAACATATAATTTACATTGTCAATTAATTACACAATGTGTATCCAATACACATAGTAATTAATCAAGATATATAAATTATAATTAGCTCTTTCTAATACATTATAAATCACAATTATAATATATTATGAATAATTGGATATTACTATCCACATTATTCTTATCCATAATAATTAAATCACATTTAATTATATTGGATAACTTATTCTCATGTGCTCAAAAAATATGAATGAGATTCACATTATTTACATCTTTGATAATCAAATCACATTCAATTATCTAAGATAACTCTCCTTATAGTATGAATCAAATTCACATTATTCATGATAATTAAATCGCATTTAATTATACATTTTCTCAATGCTCGGATACATGTATCAACAATAGAATTATCCATGAACTCTTTCAAGGATAATGCGCTTTCTCCGTGAATACATGGAGATAAGGACAGGGCGATTGTATTGTTCCACGTATAGTGACTTGGATATTGAGATTACATCTCAAATCCAGATCTCGGGCCTCCCATAGATGCTTGATTAAATCAAGACCGCAAATCTAATCTTCTCATTGCATCTGAATCACATTCAGATCAATGTCCAACATTTGGATCGAGATCAGATTACTTCTCTACTGAGAGGAGTCACTAAAATCCAGACCCGTTTCATCACTCCCTAGGAATGGAAGTGTCATGGTTATACAATTGTTTATGATCACATCACCCTCAGGTATTCCCAATACCTGTACATCCTACATACTGGAAGACTCAAAATAAACCCGAAGTATTAGATCAACTTTATACTGTCTACTTCAGGGTTTTTTCAGTAAGTTTCTCATTTTGATCATTGGGAGTTGGTATCGATCATATGCTTTCCAAAAGCATATATCATACCTAGGTCTTGATCATATACTTTCCAAAAGTATATATCAAACCTACAAATTCAGTCAAGCTTCCAAAGCGAGACGACCGTGCGCACGGAATTTAATTCTTCCCAATATCTCATGAGTGAGCTCATGTCTTTCGGTTCAGTAGTGAACCTGTATGATCCCTTTGAGGGATTGTATTACTCATGTGCCCTTATATGCACACCAGCGCGCCGGTGTATAGACCTTGATTAGGTCATCAACCTATTGGTCTACCAAATGTACATACTCAGACATATAGTAACACATCTGTCTCCGGTCAGAGGATGTGTGCCTATATCATGACAGCATACGATATAGGACTTTGGTTATCTCGATCTCGTTAAGTCAACTCTTTGACCTAACTCATCTGACACCTCTGAATCTCCATTCCTATGCAAAGGACCTGCATCAAGAGGTCGGTCAGATATCAGCCTAACTGAGATAGGATTGACATCAACTACTCATGCTGGAGATCATCTCTTTAATAATCATTTGACGGTGCTTGATGAGTCCTCAATCTAACTCATTATATATTCATCCAAGCACCAGCCTCTATGATTCAATAATTGAATCAATAGCTGTATGATCATTAAGATGGCCACGGTACATAACCCTAATTGTACTAAGGGGCCTATTATGCAAATTATTTATTCTTCATTTTAGATCAGGGAAAGATATTTGCAATAACATTTATTGCATAATGGCTCGCCGTGGGCTCGCATGTCCAACAATCTCCCACTAGCCCAAAGAGCCATTAATGGGCTAATCATTTAAACCCACACTCATGTGACAATCATAGGCTATTTAGAAAATAGCTAGGTAAGCTGATGAATCACTTTGTTCCCAAGAGACTACGCCAAGTCCTTTTACGGCACTTTCATATCTTCTAGTAACAGTGCTCGCATCCAATGCGAATGTTGCATCTTATGCAACCGATACTCAATTTTTGTCGGTTATAGTGTCCTTGACACTACATCTTAATAATTATCATAACCAGTATTCCCATAATCCTTATTAGAATACCTTCATTCCTGGAGATCTCTATCTCTTAAGGTATCTACAGTTAAGACCCTTATAGATTACTATCTACAAGATCTTAAACTTTTGAAGATAAGACTTTGAGATCACTATCTCTAAGTTTCATCATCTTTGAAGATATTATTATTACTGCAATCAAGTGTTTTATCTCCATAGTAGGATTAGTAACAGTTTACTACTCCCACTGCATGGTAGACATCTGGTTCTTATACACATCTAGCATACATTCAGCTTCTCATAACTGATGCACAAGTGCAAGCAGTTCTAGCATTCACTTCCTCAACTCTTTGAGGTGCTATCCCTCTAGATAGGTCACTACCACATCTTAAGGGAAGGAAGCTTTTCTTGGAATTTTCCAGAGAATGGAATAAGTCTAAGGTGTACTACTAATGTGACGATCCCAATACCCTCTTCTCTTTGCTTCTGAACGACTTCAGAACTAAGATCTAAGAGGTATCCTTGAGATCATATCTCGAGATATGGGATAACCAGATTATAAAACACTTATTATTATCATCCTTAGATCATTCCAAATGATTAGGATAATATCTATATTTAGCACGATGAACACAATGGCACTCCCACTAAGCTTCACATGGTCCATCAAGATTTTATTTGAAATCATAACATTTATAATTTCATCAAATCTTATGTTCCAACTACAGGAAGCTTATTTGAGTCCAAAGATGGAGTTCTTTAGCTAGCACACCTTGCTTTCCTCAACCATGAAGCCCTGGGGATACTTCATATGAATATCCTCAGAGAGGTATTCATAGAGGAATGCAATCTTGACTCGCATCATGAAGATGTCATAGTCAAGTTGTGTAGCTATAGGTAGCAATATTCTGATGGGTTAAAGCAAGGTCACTGGAGAGGAAGTCTCATCGCAAGCGATGTCTTCTCTTTGGTGTGTAGCTCGTGGCTACGAACCATGCTTTGAAGGTCTCTACCTTCTCATCAGGTTCCCTCTTTCTCTTGAAGATCCATTTACACCTTAATGGGTCTTACCCATATAGGTGGATCCTCGAGGGTCCATATACAACACTTGTATATGAAGTCTACATTATACTTTTATTGCTAACATCCATCTTTCCATGTCATGATCCTCAGGAGCTTCATCACATGAAGTCCGATCATTTCAGACTTGACTGACACATGAAATCCATCCTCAAACTTATTTGAAGATGTATTAATGTTTCATCTTTAATTGTCAATTTAGTTTCCGATTTCAGGAGCCTCATTATCTTCTCAAGATTAAATGAGTTCCTTTACTTCATTTTATCTTGATTCTTAAGAGAGTCATCTTCTAAGAATCACATTCTCAGAGATGAGATCCTTTAAGAATCTCAAGGTCATAAATTAGATATCCAATACCATCCTTTATTTTTCTAATGAAGTAGCACTCACTAGTGCCAGATTCCAGCTTAATCAGATGGAACCTTATTAAGGATATATATAATGTAGTCTCTACCACATATATATATACCTGGAAACTAAGAGATAATTATGCTAAGATTAATCATTTATCATATCATGTCACACATGATCAACTGTATCTCCCTACAACTCTATTGTGTTAAGGTCCATTAGGAGGATTGAGATAGGAATGATATTCATATCTCCATAAGGTATTCCTTGAATTCATCTAATAGGTACAAGCTACCTTGGTTAGATCAAGTTCATTTCATCTTCCTTCAAACTTTGGTTCTAAACCAAAATTGTGAAATCTTTGAACATTTCAAAGTTTTCTTAGGTGAAGAGAAGAAATCTCATATCATACATAATCATCAATAGATATCACATATCCATAATGTTTACTATGATATAGATGATTCACATGCATCAATATGTATGAGATCCTGAATACCTTGACATCTTATATCTTTCCCAAAGAAAGGTGTATTTGACATTTTTCTTTGAATACAATATTCATAAGTATGTAAGATTTGAACTTTTTAGACATTCTAAAGTTTCATCTCTTACTTGTCCATTGATCTCATCAATAGACATATGTCCAAAACATGATGCCAGATCATTGTCAAATGATCTTTATCCTCCTATTGATCTTCAAAGGTTTAATTTTCAGTATTAGAAATCTTAATGAACCATTCATTAATTTTCTAATTTAGTGGAGTCCACTAGATGTTAGATTACTATCTGAAATATCCCCATCATAACTCTTTATGATAGGTCTATTCCAGAATTCATGCTTATTCCCAACATTTAGAAATAAACTGAGTGTAATCTAATATCCAGGTTACAGAGACATTCTCTAGGACTAAGGGCTCCCACTGAAAATATGAAGTCTATTGATCCAATGGAAATGTTGCAACAATTGCATCACTTCCAACATGGATGACCATTAAACTTTAAGATCGAATTTCTAATATTCTAAACAGATGAAACCGATTGCATGTGTCATTAGAAGATTGAGATACAATTATTAGACTTTATCTTATCAAATAAGTAAGTCAATTTCAATGATTATATGTAGATTATTCTGATGTACTATCGGATTCCTTCTCTAAGGATTCTAGATAGATTTGATAGTCATACTATCAACACATCAACTTATTGCAGTATTGGCATTCATTCAACTCTTTGGATGTCATATGGAAGTTACAGAAATACAGTCAACTTTTTGACTATATTTCTTACTTGGGTCCCAACCCATGCTTCCACTGCGCTCCCTTTATCTATAAGCAATCATTACTCAAGACCAAGGATCTCTTATGTTAAAATCAAAAATTTCACTATAAGAGTACATGCTTCATTCAACTCATACAATATGAATATTATGAAACACCATGAATGACTAGAGTATAGACAGTAGAATGATGACACTCATCGTATCTACGTGCATATAAACTCTTAAAATATTGGTTCAGGTAGGTACTCAAACAATTTGAATACATCATCTCTTATAGAGCCACCATTCTGCATGATGCAGAGAACCACATCATTCATGAATAAATGTTGAGCACACATATATATGCCAGAACATCTTCTTAGAATTTTATTATAAGGATTATTTGATAATTACGATCATTATCGACATGTGACTTCAAAAGTACATTCGATGAGATCAAGACTTATAGAGACATACAAACCCTAGGGTTTCAGTCCTATTGTCTATTTAATTATCATTCCTCATTATTATGAGGAAACTTGCATATTGCAACCACATACTATGTGTCCAATTGCAAGTACAATATCTGGATCATAGGTCCAATCCATAATATTCTACTAGTTATTATTGAGTATAACATTGAGTGGGTTTAATGAAGGATTATCTGAAATAAGAAATGTGCATAAGTGTATATATTATATATACATATTTTACTTTGATTTAGGAATTTTTATATCAAAGTTGTCTTGCCATGTCAACAATGAAAGTCCATTCCCTTAATCACTTTCAATGTAAGAGATATACTTACCATTATATCTCAAGCAAGATCTGGGATCTCCTTCCTTATCTTTGTTACATCCCAATAATATGAGAACCTGTAACTTGGATAAAAAGAAGCGGGAACACATTCCGCCTTGCAAGTCCAACTAGCATCTCCCAATTTGGTCTTTAACACCCGGGCCCACCACCCCTAAGGTGATGTTGACCCATCATTAATTGAACCAACCGTCAACAAGAATACAACTCGCTATGCGCAATCCAATATCGCCCCAATAATATGAGGACCCGATATTGGGGTCACTACGCATACGTCCTTACTCTTTTGAGAAGCGACGAGCCCGATCCAAATAGATCATATGCAGGAGCTGTCACTTCGGACAGGCGTCTCCTACATATATATCTGGCGACAGAACCCTTCGCCTTGACGGGAGACCATGGATGTCACTTATATGATCCTCCATATCGTATTCAAATTCTAATTAATCATTATGAATCATATTCATTACGATTAATTCTTCCAAGGGAAATAATAACTCTATTCATAATAGAGTGTTTTAATTTGATATAATTAACTTAATCATATTAAATTAATTCTCAATCCAATTCAATCAACAAACTTGATTTTACTTGAATATATGGTATTATCTCAAATTATGTATTAATTCGAATTTATTAATTAGAAAAATACATCATGATCTCTCAGGCATCATTCGTTCCCTACCCGTTGTCATGGCCAGTACTAGCGGGAGTGGGACGGACCGCATACGTTGCAACCCGCTACCCCAGCAATCCCCGACTAGACACCATATCCGCCTCGGGAAAAAATAATGCTGAGTCAATCACTTTGTACTTGAGATGATCATCGGTTCTTCTACATAAATTATACCATATAGTAATAATCAAAACATTTTTTATTATAAGGAAATTTGCTAGACAAATTCCCAATCCTATTCAAGCAAGGAGTTTGATGATTGTGTTTCCAATTTTGATCTAGATCAAATCTAATCAATTATTGGTTGAGGCCAAGTCAATTAAGGAAATAATCATCATACAATATTTCTCAAATATTTTCCATAATTATTTCATAGAATTAATAATTAATTTCACTAAATGACAGTCACATGGTTCTTGATTAGGAAAGTAATTTCAGCAGTGACCCCTACTTACTAAAATTAGCATATCTCAATCAATTTAAATCTAAATTAAGCAGAGTAAGTTTTCATAGTTTGCTAATTTGATTTACAACAGAATCTGTATGATTTGCAAGCATTTTGAGGCATTTCTAAACAGTAATTAACTCCTTAATTACGTTAAGATTCGCAGTTCCCGTAATAGTGATTACATGTTCATTAAAACAACCATATCTAGAGAAAACGGAATCCAAATTACGTAAACTCAGATCCTATGATTTCCTTATTTAATGGGGAACAAAATCCAAGATGCCTTGATGGTGAAATGGTAGACACGCGAGACTCAAAATCTCGTGCTAAAGAGCGTGGAGGTTCGAGTCCTCTTCAAGGCATAATTTGGAGAATGCTCATTGAATGAGCAATTCAATAACAGATCTCGGATCTAATCAATATTGATATACCGAGTATCTGTTGATACGAAGTATTCCGGCTATCCTCACGATCCGAGTCCGAGCTGTTGGAATTGGAATAGGTTCGGCAGCGGATCATGAAATCTTGGCCATCATGAGGAGTCTGTTTTGCTGCGCTTTTTTTCTTAGGAGGAACAGGCTGTGATAGAACGCATCTTGTTTATCTTGACGAAATGGGGGGAATATCCATCCCAATGCCAAAATTATTTACCTTGTTCAGTAGTTTCTCGATGGCCTCTCTTGCATTGTCGGGAATGAGTGGTTTTGTTGCGGAATTAGTAGTATTTTTTGGAATAATTACCAGTCCAAAATATCTTTTAATGCCAAAAATACTAATTACTTTTGTAATGGCAATTGGAATGATATTAACTCCTATTTATTTATTATCTATATTACGTCAAATATTCTATGGATACAAATTATTTAATGCTCAAAAGTCTTATTTTGTGGATTCTGGGCCACGAGAACTATTTGTTTTGATTTGTATCTTTTTGCCCGTAATAAATTATACGTCATCTGGTTGAATCATAACGACTTACTTCGATTTTGACTCTATCCCCCGGTAGTATGCGTATAAAACTGCGTCGGATCCTCCCCGAAACATAAGCTAGAATTAGATCCTCATTATCTAAACGGACCCGGAACATACCATTAGGAAGTGATTCAGTAATTAACTCCTCATGAATCAATTTTTGTTCTTTCATTCCGGGTGACCCCCCCTGGAAGTATCAACTAATGGAGGAGTAGTCATACAACTTACCTTTCCTTTCCTTTTCACGGGTAATAAGTTACAGATCAAATTAGGACGCCAGAAGGGGGGGATCAACATATATATATATATATATGACACAACATTTCTCCCCCAATTCCTTTTAGTCGGGCTTCTCGATCTGTCATTATACCCTGAGAAGTGGAAAGAATTGCAATTCCCATTCCACCTAAAATCTTAGGAATTCGTTGATAGTTAGAATAAATTCGTAGACCGGGTCGGCTGATACGTTTTAAAATAGTTTTATGTATACCTTTCCTAGTCCTTTTATGTCGCACGGTTGAAACCAAGAAATATTTGTTGTTTTCTCGATGTTTTCTAACGTTTTCAATAAAAATATTGATTGGCCAAAACTTAAAAATAATAAAATAAATAAGAAGTCAATAAAAAAAAGATGTCGAAGTAATACAAAAAGAACTCTATTTTTTGTTAGTCCTATCTATAAGAGGAGAACATATGAAAAATGTAACCGATTCTTTCGTTTCCTTGGTCCATTGGCCATCCGCCGGGAGTTTTGGATTTAATACCGATATTTTAGCAACAAATCCAATAAATCTAAGCGTAGTGCTTGGTGTGTTGATTTATTTTGGTGTGTTGATTAAGCGTAGTGCATGTCTATGGAGTTTTGAAAAATCCAAACATCTCAAAGATAGACATAGAGGTAGAGGAGTTTGTCGAACGAACCGCACTCCTTCGTATATGTCAGGAGTCCATTGATGAAAAGGGACTGGGGAAAGCTTGAACCCAATTCCTACAGTGATGGATATAAGCGTAATTGAAATTCCCGGGGAGTTATACATTTGTGTATTGATAAGACCATTCACTATTTCTTGAAGCTCGATCTCCCCCCGGATAAACCATATAGCCAAGAGAAACCATGAACCAGAATAGAAGAGCTTGCCCCGCCCATGAGTAAATATTTCGTAGTAGCCTCATTAGACCGTACATCTCTCTTGGCATATCCAGATAATAGGTAGGAACATAAACTGAAACATTCTGGAGCTACAAAGATAGTTATTGAATCGTTAACGCCACATAAAAACATTCCTCCTAGAGTAGCTGTTAATACGAATAACAGAAACTCTGTTATAGCCCGCTCTGTCAGACCATAATGAAAACGCAATTTCTGTTTTTCTTCTAGACGAATACGATATTGTGATCTTTTTCCAGAGCGTAATTGGTTTTTCAGATCACTTCCGGATTCTCAATAAGATCAAATATATTGATTGCATAATGGACTTCCTTGAAAAGCATCGTCGTACGTGTAAACGAGTTGCTCTACCTAACTGAGCTATAGCCCTTGTCATAGATATCTTAACATATATATAATTTCTTATCAAAATGGATATGAATTTCTTGACAAGATGAATATTCCACGATCCACAAGATAACCCCCTAATCCCTTTCTTGTTAAGAGTTGGTATTGCCTAGAAGTAATATTCCATTTATAATTCACGAAGCGATGGGTCCCTTTTTTTCTTTGTAGTAAATGACCTAATTAACTCAGCGGTTAGAGTATTGCTTTCATACGGCGGGAGTCATTGGTTCAAATCCAATAGTAGGTATAACTTATTAGATACCGTTGACTCCGGTATCTAATAAGTTTTTTTTACGCATCTTCTTTTTTTTCGGTGTATCAGATTAGACTTGATTGTATTCCTTCAATCAATTAGCGGAATCGAAATAGAATGTATAAATCAAAATAAGCTCTTTTGATTGTTCTGCTATATTGACTAGTAGGAAATAGTATTACTAGCCTCTACTCGCGTAATAGCTCGTCTGCGAGCTAGATTCGCTTCAATTATATTTCCATTAATGAAACAATGTAAATCCATCGGAAAATCAAAAATACGCGTGTCCGATGAAATGGTTGTTGCTATCTGCTCCAATAACGAATCATCGATTTAACTGAATAATTAAAGAAAATAGATAGACCTTTCTCTTCGTCTCAGGTGGATGGATCCTCTCAATTGAGGATCCCCCATATGGATAATACACATTCCAGTTGACCATGCTATTTTCGTGTTTAAACAATTTAAACAGGGCCGACAAATTACACTAAACAGAGATGCAAAAATGAAATGCGATAAAACTTTTGCAACCCTAACGAACCCAAGTCGCCTTCGGTTTTATGGATCGTATCCAAAACCTTCGACCTAAGGCTCTGATACCACTTTGAAGGATATGGTTAGATCCTCAAGCGCATCACGGAAGTGTGAGCGTTGTATCGAATACGACGAGGAGCGACTAGTCACACTAGTTGCTCGATGCAGCGGAATTTAAAAAATTTTCATGCGATGAAACCACGTGATCCAAGAACACTTCTAGGATCGTTTCGTCTAAACCACAAATAAGTAATAGGATTACCTCTTGAAGCGTGGTTGCGATCGAGTCTCTAAACGAAGAGACCTCCTGTATCAAGTTCGATCCGACGGAGGAGACGCTTGCGAGCGCGGGGGTGAACCGTGTGCTTCTCGCAATCCATGTTGATGATCCAAGCGGTGGATCTCGTCATCTCGACATACGAGATCCGAGTCTTCTTCACGAGCGAGGCGCACCGAAGGAGACGGAGATCCACGAGCAGACGATCGGGCAGCATAACGACGATGTTGCGGCGATGGAGGTTTCTCTCTAGGTCATCCATGGTGGACGGGCATGAGAGGAAGAGAGATGGCGTGTAGAGAGAAAGAGAGAGAGAGAGAGATGCCCTTCTCAAGCATTGTGTGTAAAGAGAGAGCATGGGTACGCCTCTCTATTTATATGATTTTGGGATCCATGGATCTCAATCCATGGGACATATAAAATCAATGGATGAGTTTGATTTATGTCATCCAATGGTCAAAATTGTTGTTGGTAAAAGCCAACAACTTGTGATTTAATTTAGATTTAAAAATATATTTGACAAAATCAAATATAAATCAATCCTAAATCACATAAATAAATAAGGAGAGAATATACATGGATATTACATCTCCATGTACATCCAAGGGGGGATGGCCACCCATTCCATATAGGAATTGGGTGCCGCCCACCTCTTTCCTTATGGAGGCAATCTCATGGATTTCCATGAGATTGCATGCCTCCTTGATTTTCTCCATTATTTATTTCCAACAACTTTTTGTTGGGATTTTATTCATCAAAAATAATTCATAATTATATTTGAGAATATTACAATCTTGACATTGGAAAATTGTGAATCTTATTCACAACCCAAAACAACATATAATTTACATTGTCAATTAATTACACAATGTGTATCCAATACACATAGTAATTAATCAATAAATATAAATTATAATTAGCTCTCTCTAATACATTATAAATCATAATTATAATATATTATGAATAATTGGATATTACTATCCACATTATTCTTATCCATAATAATTAAATCACATTTAATTATATTTGATAACTTATTCTCATGTGCTCAAATAATATGAATCACATTCACATTATTTACATCTTTGATAATCAAATCACATTCAATTATCTAAGATAACTCTCCTTATAATATGAATCAAATTCACATTATTCATGATAATTAAATCGCATTTAATTATCCATTTTCTCAATGCTCGGATACATGTATCAACAATAGAATTATCCATGAACTCTTTCAAGGATAATGCGCTTTCTCCGCGAATACATGGAGATAAGGACAGGGCGATTGTATTGTTCCACGTATAGTGACTTGGATATTGAGATTACATCTCAAATCCAAATCTCGGGCCTCCCATAGATGCTTGATTAAATCAAGATCGCAAATTTAATCTTCTCATTGCATCTGAATCACATTCAGATCAATGTCCAACATTTGGATCGAGATCAGATTACTTCTCTACTGAGAGGAGTCACTAAAACCCAGACCCATTTCATCACTCCCTAGGAATAGAAGCGTCATGGTTATACAATCGTTTATGATCACATCACCCTCAGGTATTCCCAATACCTGTACATCCTGCATACTGGAAGACTCAGAATAAACCCGAAGTATTAGATCAACTTTATACTGTCTACTTCAGGGTTTTATCAGTAAGTTTCTCATTTTGATCATTGGGAGTTGGTATCGATCATATACTTTCCAAAAGCATATATCATACCTAGGTCTTGATCATATACTTTCCAAAAGTATATATCAAACTTACAAATTCAGTCAAGCTTCCAAAGCGAGATGACTGTGCGCACGGAATTTGATTCTTCCCAATATCTCATGAGTGAGCTCATGTCTTCCGGTTCAGTAGTGAACCTGTATGATCCCTTTGAGAGATCGTTTTACTCATATGCCCTTATATGCACACCTGCGCGCCGGTGTATAGACCTTGATTAGGTCATCAACCTATTGGTTTGCCAAATGTACATACTCAGACATAACTCCGGTCAGAGGATGCGTGCCTATATCATGACAGCATACGATATAGGTCTTTGGTTATCTCGATCTCGTTAAGTCAACTCTTTGACCTAACTCATGTGACACCTCCGAATCTCTATTCCTATGCAGAGGACCTGCATCAAGAAGTCGGTCAGATATCAGCCTAACTGAGATAGGATTGCCATCTCCTTCTCAGGCTGGAGATCATCTCTTTAACAATCATTTGACGGTGCTTGATGAGTCCTCAATCTAACTCATTAGATATTCATCCAAGCACCAGCCTCTATGATTCAATAATTGAATCAACAGTTGTATGATCATTAAGATGGCCACGGTACATAACCCTAATTGTACTAAGGAACCTATTATGCAAATTATTTATTCTTCATTTAAGATCAGGGAATGATATTTGCAATAACATTTATTGCATAATGGCTCGCCATGGGATCGCATGTCCAACATTATAGTGAAACACCATGCATATGGTAGTGTGGTCGATACAAGGTCAGGCTTGTCGCTCATGGGTTCACCCAGACCTATGAGGTGGACTATAAGGATATGTTTTCTCCGGTCGTCCGCCATTCTACATTGAGGATTCTTCTTTCTGTTGTTGTGATATGTGATTGGCCTCTCTTTCAACTGGATGTTTAAAATACTTTCTTGTACGGTGACTAGCAGGATGAAGTCTACATGCAGCAGCCACCAAGTTTTATTTCTGGGGGGGGTCTCATATGGTTTGTAGACAACACAAGGCTATTTATGGCCTTAAACATAGTCTGAGGGCTTGATTCCATAAGATCTTTGGTTTTATCAGAATGATTCCAGATCACTCACTTTTTGTTCAGAGGACCCAGTGAGGTATTGATGATATTTTGATTAATGTGGATGACGTCATTATTACATGGAATCATTAGTATAGCATTCAGATAGCTAAGAATTTCCTTAAATATCAGTTAGTGATCAAGGACCTTGGCACTCTTCATTACTTTCTTGATCTCGAATTTGCAAGGAGCGTACATGGCATGGTGATAACGTAAAGGAAGTATGTTACTGATCTCCTAGATGAGATGGGCATGACAGAATGTATGCCAGCTACTACTCCTATGGATCCGAGTATGAAACTCTATGGTGGTGACACTGAGGAAGTTGATAACTGATAAGAGACGACATAGAGAACTTGTGAGGAAGTTTTTATATATCACCGTTACCAGACTAGATATATCATTTGAAGTGAGAAGACATAGTCAGTTTATGGACCAACCAGGAAGATACATATGGTAGTTCACATGATTTTGAGATATTTGAAGACTTCTCCAAGCGCAGGACTCTTGTTCGGTAGAGGTACATCCCTTGCAGTTACAACATATGCGGATGCAGGTTACACAAGACGCCCCAAAGACAAGAAGTCTACTTCAGGCTTCGTTGTCTTTGTAGAGAGTTTATTAGTTTACGATTGTGCTAGATCCAATGCCGAATCGAATATAGAGCCATAGAACAAGGGATCACAGAGATGATGTGGGTCATATCTATCCTGACTAACCTGACTATTGAGGTGCCACTTCCTATGCACGCCCAATGAGACAATCAGGCCACCCTTTTCATAGCCAATAATCTAGCCTTACATGAAATAACTAAGTACATAGAGATAGACTGTCACTACACTCGAGATATGATTCAGAAGGGATTTATCTCCACTTCTCATGTTACTTCAGGAGATCAGACTGCAGATATATTCACCAAGACACTTGCTAGAGGTCTATTTCATTGTTGTTGTTCCAAGTTGGGCATGATTGACATATATGCTCCATCTTGAGGGGGAATGTTGAGACAGATATTTGTATTTGTTCTTTATTTATATTTACTTATGCTTTTCTCTACTTTATGCAATTTTTCCTTATTATTTTTCTCATATATAAGAGAGACCTTTGGTCTCAATGGAATACAATTGTATCTTCTTTCCCTTCCACAACTAGAAATCTTGAGTTTATCTCAAATTTACCCAATTGAAATAAGCTAATAGGAACTCTGAAAAAAAGTTGAAAATTAACTAGTCCCTTGAAATTATAAATTTCCTAATTTAAGACTGCATCACATGATGTCTTCTTTCATTTGCCTTGTGACAGCAATGACTGTTGGATAGCTTCAAAATTAGGGTTTTAGGTAGGCAACTGGGAACCAACAAGGAGGGTTTTCATTCATGTAATTAAGATCACTGATGTTGTCACACCATGTCAACTACAAATTCTGAAGCATCTTAAGGGGCGAACAGTGACCAATGGGAAACTACGACCTTTCTAAGCCACTTATCTTTTACTGCAGTTAATGGATATTACAGAGAGTAAAATGGATCAATGATTAAATACTTAAAGTTATGCATAATTTTGTCGAACGAACCTAAATATCATACCCAATGGTGTTAACATTAATTTTTAACACATTGTGTAGGTTGGTAAAAAGACATATTCAGTTCTGAATTGGGCAGTGAATTCAGTCTAAAACAGAGCTAACAAATAAGGTAAGGTTGAAGAATTTATATCATTCTAATTCTGAAAAAAGACAAAATTTAGATGATAAGCTAAAATGATTATTTGAGAAATAAAAACGTAAAAATTCCAATATGTCTTGCTATCAAACAACAACCAATTAGATGATACTAAATTACTAATTCAGTGACAGTGAAAATAAATTGGAGTGCTAAAATGTAATGTTCCAAAAGAACTTACCCTTTCCAAGATCATCTGGATCAGCATGCACAACAACATCACTTCTAACTATCAAATTTGGACCAGATAGAGGAATCTAAAAACGCCATGATTTCATCACAATAACTTAGAGATAAATAATAGAAAAAACCATTAATGAAAGTAACATACATGACTGTCAACAATGGTCACAGTAGCATTACCTAAAAGAAAAAGCTCAGAGTCAGAGGCGATGAGCTTCCAGTTGGGACTTGGAAGGCATTTTTTGCATACGTGGGGTGGATGCTCTAATAAATTGATTGAAAGTATAGTTACCATCTTCTCTTGCTTCTATGTTCTTAAGCTCACCAGCACGAAGAACCTCATCTTTAGGGGCCCCATGCTCCTTGCCAGCAAGGTTAAAGTGTGGCCCTAATAATCAGGAAAATGTTATCAGAGCTACAAAAATTTACCTACACATTACCATGTTTCATTTCTAACTACGTTGTTAGCACATGTGCACATGCAACGATTTGTTGTATCTCCAAGAGCGTGAACATGGAATCCATGAAGTCCAGGCTTCAGCCCAGCGATGCTTGCAGTCACAGTTGTAGGGCCTAATCATAAAACAAATATTTAAAAAACTATCAAGAGAACCAGCAAAGATATAAGCACCAGTTTCCATCTCTCTCTCTCTTGAAAAACCCAAGGGTCTAATAATATTCAATGATTACATACCATCTCCCTCTTGGTAAAAGTAAACAGTCCCATCAATACCAGAAGTACCAGTAAGAACAACAACAACCTTCACCATAGTTTCTGCGATCTACATTCAAGAATAGTCGCAACAAAAGTTAGAGATGTTAGACCATGTACACTCTAAATAGAATGCCAAAGACATGCATGAAGAACATGTGAACTGAATTTTCATGTCCCTTTAGTAGTACTTTGGAGATGCACTTTTGCAATTACGCATCAATAATGATGACAAATAATATATATTCTGTATTATTATGTAAACATGCTCGCGGATCTCAAATGTAAAGACAACTAATATTTAGGTGTAACAACGCAGACTTAACAAGTATTTCTGCGATCGTGATTCATCACTCTCATATTTTCCCCAAATTCACCATGATTCCATGTACTGCATTTTTAATAAGAAAAAATGACCTGGTTGGATTGATGTAACATAATCCACTTCCATGAATTCCTTTCCATTGATAGTATCATGGTGTTTGACTTCATTTGTCAAGAGATGTAACTTAACTTCCTAATCCAATCTAGTTTTATCTACATCACGTCCCAAAACATATCACAACTTGTTGAGTGGGATTTCCCCCAATCACTTTATCTAACCTACATCTTCAAGATTTAAAAGAGTACAAGGTGATAATACACAATTTTACAAAATATAAGCACTCACTCTCCTGATGATATCCATATTTAAATATCTTTTATGCATTCCTACACAAACAATAATAACCAATCAATATAAGACACTTCTTTAGTCTCCTAAAAATAACTTTTATGCATTCCTCCACAGATATACTTATCTATCAAATAATATATTCCTTCCTCGTGCACGCACACACGCAGACGCGCGCCCATGCACAGGATCCACATACTTACATACATGACACGAATATGTGTGCGTATTATAGAGGTCAGATCAAGTACGTATGTCCATATACATATATACATATGTGTGCATCATAGAGGTCGGATCAAGAGAAATCCTTGAATTCCCCATATCACAACCAACCTTGTTAGTTCCAGGACCAGGAAATAACTTGTATTCATAGCCCTCAAACAAGTAATCCATTCATACAGAAATAATTTTAATGATTCTTTCATGTAAAGCCTTGAACTTGGATGTCTCTCGGATCTTATATCATAAGATCCGACTCGTCAAGAAGAAACCAACGGAATTTGTTTCGTGTGAATCGGACTTCGTTTCGATTTGTTATGATTTTCGGAAGAAAGAAAAGTAAGGAGGTTTAAGACGTCATTAACTATTAATGATCGTCATTAAGACTAATTAAATATAATTAAAGAAACTATTGATGGATTGAGGATCATTAGCGAACACTAATCATGATTAGTAAAAGTTAAGCATAAGATGTAAAGGTTAAATGCCGATTAGTAAAAAGTTAATCACGATTAGCGCTAATGCGTCATTAGCAAATCAGAGTCTTATGAAAAGTTCTAACTTAAGCCCTAAGTTTCGGATAAGTTTTGGTCAAAACTATGGGTCGCTAACCGCGGTTAAAATCTAAACCATGGTTTTCTAACCATGGTTAGCGGTTTTCTGGAGCCTATAAATAGCTCTCCCTACCCATTCATTCTGTACGATTTCCACTACCACCATCACCCTAAGGGCTAGGGTTGAGAGGTCGGGAGGAGGGAGAGGCGGGGAAGGAGCGCTAGCGAAGCGCTGCTGGGAGAACGAGGAGGAGGAAGGTATGATCCTTTCCTAGTTCGTTTTGTAAGTATGCTCAAACTTGATCTAGGATTTTCGATTCATCCTTCTTTACGATTGGTTTTTGTTGTGGTTCGAGGAGAAATCTGTGTAACACCCTACTTAGGTGCGGACGGCTATGCATGTCAATGAACCCTATGATTCGTCAGACTTTCACTGACCTAAGACGGGTGGTGTCTACTGGTTCTTCATTACTTATGGTTCTATTCTTTCTTTTCCGCTTTTATAGTTGTTTTGATGGAGAAATCTGTGTAATACCCTGCTTAGGTGCGAGCGGCTATGCACATCAATGAACCATGTGATTCGTCACACTTTCACTCACCTAAGACGCATGGTGTCTACCGATTCCCCATTGCTTATTGTTCTTTTCTTTCTTTTCCGCTTTTATAGTTATTTTTATGAAGAAATCCATGTAATACCCTACATAGGTGAGGACGGCTATGCACGTCAGTGAACCATGTGATTGGTCACATATTCACTCACCTATAATGTGTGGTGTCTACCGATTCTTCATCTCTTGTTGTTTGATTATATTCTTGCAGTTCGTTATTGTTTTCCTCTCGATGATTTAATATAGGAAACTCTTTCCATTTTTTCTTTTGAAAAATATCCTAATATAAGGGAAAACTCTGCTGAATTTTTTCTAGAAATATGTCCCGATATAATGGGAAACTCTGCCTCAATTTTCCTAGAAATATCACCCCGTATAAGGGGAAGCTCTGCTGAAATTTCAAGAGAAAATATGTTCTTCGTGTTCTTTATGTGTTCTTCGCACTCTTCGTATTCTTCGTTTGTTCTTCGCGTTCTTGGCACGTTCTTAGTGTTTTTGATACGAAAATGAAATTCGATCGTTTCAGGAGCTATAAATCATCCTTTTGAAAAAGAATCATGATAAAGCGCTATATATATGAGAGAAAGAGAGAGATCGATTAGGTAACGAAATCTTTCCTTTTGCTGTTGGGTTTTCATATGAGATTGAGATTTTTGTATTTATGTTCCTTGCTACGAAGAACCCTAATTTGGTTATTTTTGAGAAATTATAAAAGGTTGCTTTGTGATTTTAACTGGAATAAGGTCTAAGCATCGAATGGATGCAGTGGCTTGAAAAGTTAGGATTTGGAAGTTAAAATAAGCATAAATATGAGTATAAAATATATGAATTAATATATATGTAAGTATATACTCAGTATTTATGTTTATACAAATCTAAGGCTTAACGGAGGAACTACATCATGGGAATTGATGTGTTTTGAGTTGGATCCTGAAAAGGATTGTGCTTTACGTTAAGAATGATTGGGAATAGAACTACAGGTTGGGCATGCAACCTGTAGGTTTGTCAGAAGGAACCAGTATTGGCATTGCCCTACCTAGGTGGTACACGGTCGCCATGTTATGATAAGTGTGTACGAAATGAATGATTTGCAACGCATGGTACTGGGAGCTAATATATTCGGGTTGAACGACAGAAGAAGTGGTCGTGCCATGTGGAGGCACGGGTGGTTCAATAGCAGTTGGGTCATGATAACATGTCTTTAAAGCTGCTAGATTATGTGATTAAAGGTTATCCTGAGGTTTTAAGCAACCGGATCCTCGAGGACGGTGTGCTCCTTTGTTTACCAGGCTAAGGGTTTGAGACCCTGATTAATAAAAAGAAAAAGGAAATGGTCAGGGTAGTATTGGAGGATTGGTTGAGACGACATGCGGCGGCATAAGCTTACCAGATCAACGCAATCTCCAATCCCGAAGTGTCTAAACTTTGGAGTACATATAGTGGTGAGGTAATTCCCTGGACTAATCCCTGACGTGGAATAGAAAGGAATATGATTTAAACTAATGAGAATGAATGAAACTTTTTGTGATAATAAGTTTTGAAGAATTACACATTTGTTTGATTTTTTCTTCTTCGTTACTTAGCACTCGTTAATTATTATCCTATGATTTATGGAAAACACAACAAGTGTCAGTGAGCCATCACAAGACCTTTAATAATCCAGCCAGCTAACATAGTCATCCAGCCAGTCATAGTAGCTTTACTCTGTAAGGTAGTTAGTAATCTTTTTGTGTATTTCCTTTCGAGTTGATGTACATGTAAATGGTTATAGTGGAACAATGTATAATGTGAACTTTATTTTGTGAATGGAAAAATATTGAAATACTTTCTTCTGAGTATTTTTAACTGCAATATGCTTATAAATGTTAGTTGTGGTTGCTGAATAAATTATTGCGGAGTAACCAGATCCAGATTTGGGAGGATATGACAACCCGAAATCAGGGTCGCGACAGTTTGGTATCAGAGCTCGGTTACTCCAGTAATTTACTCAGTAATTGATAACTATGAGAGGTATCCAGAAATTAAGGTTGTCTTAAGATCCTTTGATCTTATTAAGTGACTGCAGCACCATTCACAAGTCATTATCCCTTATGTACATCATGATAAAACGTATGGGACCTAACTTTTGACCTTGACTCATCGCAGGATCATGGCAGACCAAGACGTGTTTAGGCAATTAGCGGTTATGATGACAATGCTGCAAGAAATGAGTCAAAAGCAGCAAGCGTTAAAGGAGAGGCTCAATGCACAAGCTGAGAGACCTGAGGCATCTAAACCTGTGGATGCTAGGATTGAAGGTTCTGTCCATCTTTCTGAGGAAGAATCTAGTTACCATCCTTCGACCGAGTCTGCTCCTACTTCAGCTGAAGGAGCGATGGAGAAGGCCCTTCTTAGACACCAAAAATTATTAGACAATTATTGAAAGGGAAAGATTCCTCGATTCAAAGGCATAGAGACATCTACTGAGGAAGAACTATAGCTTGATGATGTCAGCAGGATACTGAGAATAATACACGCACCAGCAGACACTTGGGTGTACTTCGTTCATTACTCTCTAACAGACTACGCAAGACAATGGTGGAGAGCAATTTTCAAGAAGTTAGTAGATCACGTTCCATGATATATCTTTGAAGAGAGGTTCAGAACTCACTTCTGTCCCTCCCATTGGGAATAATTGAAGAGGAGGGAGCTGGCTTCTCTTATCCAGGATTCTAAGAATGTACGAGATTATCATATCCACTTTACAGAGCTGCTACGTTACCCCCCAGCTCTAGAAGCTTCATCACAGGTATGTCTTACCAAATTTGTTAGTGAGCTTCAGGGAGATCTTAGAGAGAAGTTTGCAGGTTTTAGATCCACCACTATAGATGAAGCCATGGATATCGCCTCTCATATTGAGATGGAAAGGGATGAAAACCACCAAAGAAGAAGCTTCCATTTTACTAGTGGACCATCCAAACGTAAGGTGAATTATAACCGTGGAGACAGTCGCTATCATCCAGTTGGGTCTAGTATAAGCTCGCCACAGACTTTGGGCCAGGAATTATCAGGAAGAGGGGGTTTCTCTATACCTCCACTATACCCTCGTGACTCAACAACAGAAGCTAGCACTGCTATGGTTGGATCTTCAGCACGGATAGGAACAAGTGTGTGTTGTTACTGTCATTAGGAAGGCCACATAAGGAAAGACTGTCCAAAATTGAGAGGTTTGAGATCTAAATCAACCCCAATTAACAGCATAACATCCACCCCGAGCAATGGAGAAACACACTGAGGAAGACAGGGTAGAGGTCGTGGCTCACTAGGAGCGTCTCCTACACAGCAACCACCACAAAGTGTTGCAGGTTCTAACTTGCCTATTCCTAATGGCCAGAGCTCAATGCAATCACTGAAGAACAAGCCTACAATTCAGGCACCGTCGTAAGAGGTACCGTTACTATTCATGGCCTTTCAGTACATTCCCTATTTGATTCTGGTGCCTCATATTATTTATTGCTCGACGGTTAGTACCCACGTTGGGTAAGGTACCCGTAGAAGTACACCAGTCCTATCTGATTAAGGGACCAGGAGAACAAGTATTTATAATCCAAGAAATCTTGGATAATTGTTTAGTACTGATAGCAGGACATCAGTTACCTGTTTTACTATTACTAATTGAAATGGATGACTTTGATCTCATCCTGGGGATGGACTAGCTAGAAAGGCATCATGCATGCCTTCTGTTGTCAGAAAATAGTAACTTTTCACCTTCCTAACTCGATAGAGTTCTAGTTCATTGGAAAGACATCTAATGATAATATTGAATGCATCTTTACTTTGAAGGTACAACAGTTGTTAGAGCAAGGGTGCCAAGGCTATTTAGCTTATGTAACCACTACTCAGGGTTAGATAGAATGATAGAAGATGTACCTATAGTATACAAGTTTCCTGATGTATTTCCAGAGGAACTACCTCGATTATAACCTGAGCGAGAGATTGAGTTTGAAACACCTGATACTTAGCCTATCTCTATCCCTCCATATAGGATGGCACTAGCTGAGTTGTGAGAGTTAAAAGTATAGTTACAAGAACTGTTAGATAAAGGATTCATTCGTCCTAGTACTTCACCATGGGGTGCACATGTCTTGTTTGTGAGGAAAAGGATGGGTCAACGCAGTTGTGCATTGATTATAGACAACTAAATAAGAAGACAGTAAAGAACAAGTATCCTCTGCCAAGAATAGATGATCTCTTTGACCAGTAGCGGGTTTAACTGTGTACTCCAAGATTGACTTAAGATCAGGATACCATCAGTTGAAGACTAAAGATGAAGATATCCCAAGATAGCCTTTCGAACTAGATATGGACATTATGAATTTTTAGTTATGCCTTTCAGACTAATAAATGCCCCAGCAGCTTTCATGGATCTCGTTAATAGAGTATTCAAGGAGTTCCTAGACCACTTTGTAGTAGTCTTTATTGATGATGCGCTTATTTACTCCAAGGATAAGTACCGGTCATGATCGGGATTCTCACTATCGGGCTAAGGTAAAAATAATCAGGGTCATTGCGACCTGAATAGCAAGGCTCAATCAACAAGAAAATAAGACCACAAAATGAATAATCAATCAAACGTCGAATAGCGGTCTCGCTATTTATTTAACCTGGTATAGCGACTAGGGTCGAACTCAAGGAACACGGGTTGGCTGAATCGATCGAAGTAGTCGAAAAAGAAAATAAAATAAAAAAGGTATTTTTGGTGTATTTTATATAATTTTAAATTTTTTTGGATTTTTAATTATGAAGAAAATATAAGAAGAAGGGAAAAATCTCAAAAACAACAATTTATTCAATGCATCAAAAAAACTCAAAAAAATCAAATAAAATTATTTTTGTGTTTTTATATTTTTAAGTGTTTTTGGTAACTTTTTTTAGAATTTTATAATTTTTATTTGATTTTATAAAAATAGATTAAAGGTAAAAACAAAGAACTAATGTGCAGCTAGAGTTACAAGGCTAATTAAAAATAGATGATTAGCTTAAAAAATCTGAAGCAAATTTTATGAAAAGTAGAAATAAAAACTAAGCTACAGAAACCAAAATGGTAATTTTTTTGAATTTTTTAGAATTTTAAATAATTTATAAGATTTTTAGGGTTTTATATTTTTTATGGGTTTTATAAATCCAAACAAGATGAAAATTGGATAAAAGCAAGAAAACATAAAAACAAACAAGTCCTAATTTTTTTAGAATTTTTAGATGATTTTTATATTTTTAATTGATTTTATAATTCAAACAGTGACAAATGCGTGTTTTTGAATTTTTAAAAATATCAAAACAACTCAAAATGTCCCAAGAATTTAGTGAAATTTTTACACAGTGGCAGGAGCCACGTATCCAAATTTCACTTAATTTTGAATTTATTTGATATGTTATTCAATTACAAAACAAGGCACAACTCACAGGGACCTATATGCAAAGAAACAAAGTTCTAAGGCCAAACAGAAACACGTGCAAGAACTATAAGGGCATCGGTGTAAAATTCACATCAATTCAGCACATGTTTTAAAAAACCACGCACAGGGGCATTTCTGTAATATTCAAACCATAAAATTCAATTCAGAACATCCAAAAATCCCAGCTCAAATCATGCAAAAAGCCCACGGTCTCACGTGGCACGCATGTGGTTCACAATCAGAGGGACTAAACTGTCATTCCTATTTATAAAGATTCAAATAATAACATCCAAAAACTCAAGCCCCTTACATGCAATTTACCCAAAAACTCACGTGTCGAAGCACGTGTGCCACACAAACAGGGGC
Organism: Ottelia alismoides; assembly: GCA_037367405.1. Lineage (NCBI taxonomy): Eukaryota > Viridiplantae > Streptophyta > Magnoliopsida > Alismatales > Hydrocharitaceae > Ottelia > Ottelia alismoides. Next base: position 625,077 of record JAZKJV010009536.1, read on the forward strand.
TAAATCGCAAATATGGGTGAGTATAAGGTCCTCAGTGCAATTTTTCAAAAATAAAAACAACTACTCTATGTATTTATAGGACTAAACTATAAATGCAAAAAGGAAAGGGGCCTAAGTGATTATACCCCATAATTAAGATCCACGGCTGAAGGGGGCCACGTGTAAGATCGGACGACTCCGGTGCGCGGGTACCCCTTCGACGATGGGCGTCCTGGATCGAATCCCAGATGGATCAGATGGTGGAGACCTCTCGCGAATGGATGGCTACGATCAGAACAGGAGCGGGAACTCGAATCGGATGGCGGAGGAGGATCCTGGATGAACTGGACGCCGTCGAAGTTCGTCCGGCCAATATACGCTCCCAGGGGCCTCTCCGGTGCTGCTCTAATGGGTGAAACACTCCTGGAGATGGTCCGCAGCTGATGGCGTGCTCAGATGGGGTCGGGAGGTCCTGGAGGACCTCGGCGACACTCACGACCTGGAGCACCTGTGCTCGAGTGTTCGGACCTCCAGATGAGGTCCTTAGGCCTTCATTCTTGCACAGAAAGAACGAGTGGTCGAGGGCAAACTGCCTTGACCCGGTTACGGGCGGAGTGGTTGGTCGGATGGGTCGAGGCGTGGTCCTCCGACGAGCGGCGGTGGAGGAGGACCTAACTCCTGGTTCCGGGGCAACCAGGATGATCGAAGGTGCGGAGAAGGTGCTGAGAAGTCTAGCGGAGGTGATACGATGGTCGGATGGTCGAAAGGGTGATCGGAGCGGAGTGGGTCGGCCGGAATCGGTCGGCGGCGCAAAATACAAAACTGGAAATGGAAGCTAATCTAAGTGATGTAAAGGCTACCTGATGATCGCAGACATCTGTGCTGGAGGTTGGTGACCTCCCGGGGTCCTTGCCTCAATGGAGCGACGTCTCCAGAGGCTCGAGCTCCGATGGGCGGAGCACGGCGGCGATGACCACCAAACCTGGGGCTAGGGCACTTCAATCCTCGCTGCAACACCTCCTATGGATTGTTGTCACTCAATGCAAGAAGGTGGAGGTCACAGGTGTCTGAAACGGTGGCCGAAGGTGCGTGAAATAGCGGAGGGAGGCGAGGCTTTATACTGGTAGGGGTCCGACAAGAATGGAGTCGGGCAAGCAAATGTGGTGCACGGATCCCTAGGAAGAATGGAGGGCATGGATTAGGGATGTAACGTGAATAATCGGGGCCTAGGGTTTAAGGAAATGAGTGTCAGATCGCGTCTGGAAAAATCGGGGAAGAGCAGGTCGTCACGCGGATCCGGGCGAAGTGGTCCAGGGGGAGTTGACCGGGGGTCAACAATCCCTCGTGGACCAATGGGGAAAATGCATTGGAAAATTATTTGGAAAATCAGAATAAAATAGAAATGACTTTATTTAAAAAAATTTACAAAATGAAAAATGTTTATTTATTTTCAAAGTATTTTTTAGTGATTTTTATTTATTTTTTTGAAAAATAAATTATGTATTTACATTATATTATTATTATATACAAGTATATATACCTATGTATTTTTAAATTTTATTCTTATTATGTTATTTATGTATAATTATTCCAATTTTATATTTTATTTATTTACATCATAAAATTTGGAATATAAAAAGATTTTTATTTGATTTTTATTAATTCTTTACAAGGGTGAAATAAATACATCTTTTATTTTATATACATGGTATATGTGCACTTGATGAGAGAGAAATTATTTATTTATATTTTTCTTTTATTTTTCCCATTTTTATTTTATTTTATAAATATGTACAAAATATGGGGAACATATAAATAATTTTATTTTTAGAAAATAAAATATTTACACTAAGAGGGGGGGTATGTACAAGGTTGAGTTACCCTATCTCTCTCTACTTATTTTATTTTGCGGTCAGGCCCATGTTGAGCCTTCCCTTAGGTTCAAGTCACTCAATATTTATTCTAAATATTTCTCTCTTTTTCTTTATTTCTTTATTCTTTTATTTTTACACAAAAACATGCTAATTATTAATATTTACACAATGCATGCTCTTTGGTAAATTATTATATTTACAAACATGTACATGGTGTTTTGCAAAGGTTTTTAGCTAAAATAAAAGAATAAAGAGTGATGAATGAGGATTCATCACCCCCTATACTTAACTTTGCTAGTCTCTTAGCAAACAGTTATTTGAAAAAGAAGTGAAAAGAAAAGAAAAAGAAAAAGAGGGAAAAATGAATGAATCAATGCTGAATATTGAACTTGCCTTCATTAAATTGAAGTATGGAGCTCAGTTAAATCTTTGGATTATTAATGTGTCGGAACCTTATTTGGACTTAGATTTAAAACTTAACAGAGTCTAAGTTCCACTAATCTATAGCCAAGACTCCTCAAGAATCCAGATCAAAACAAGTCTACATACACAAACCCTGAAGACCATGAATCTTTCCTTGTACTGTGTAAGTGAGGTATAGCTCTCCACCTCAAAAGTAGCAAAATGACAATCCTCCCCAACAAGGTAACTCTAATGCCCTAGTCTGGCCACTCTTTCCTCGAGGAGCGGGGTATTCCCTTCTAAGTTCAAGTTCAACCGGCTCAAGAAGAGGAGGAAGAAGAGAATGGACCATGGCCAGTGTAGCCATGTATCCCTGGGAGCTCAACCAGTGTAGCTGTCTCCCTGCTACAAGCTACATGAGATGGAACATGGATACCAAGCTTTGCTTATTGCACTATATACACTCCGGTGGGATTATCATTTTCTATCAGACCCACCACTTTTTTGGAGTTATTCTTTTCTTTTTGCATTTTTGTTGGTGCATATTTACAACATATCTACAAAGTGCAGCATATATACATAAGGAGTTTTTCCTCTTGATCCAGTAGATTATCCCTCTTTTGAAGCATTATTGCAACCCACAACTCCTGTCGTTAGACCTCATGGCAACCAGACCAGGTTGAGAAGCACTTCCTTCACTATAAGAAGAAGAGAGGTTCCGCCTAGAAGTACTACCCTCATATGCTACCCAAAGTCAAGGAAGACTGCCTCCTCACCACCTCATCCGTAGAGAGCTCAGTGTAAAGTGTTGATCCAAGTAAAACCATTATCTATAAGAGTCATGTGTGTGTTGTTAAGTGCTCTACTTAGGCTCATCGAGATGACATATGATCATAGCCTAGTGGACTCAAAGAATTAAGTCACCATGGACCTGAAAAGTCTCAACCCTAAGACCTATAAGGTTCCTCTTAGAATTAGGTGGATTAAGATCTTAACCAAGCTCCATTTTCCAATTTAATTCCAGACTAGTTTAGATGTCAACTATGATTCAGGAAAACTGTACAATATTTACAAGGATGCTATTTACAAAATATTTACACATGTGCAAAATTTTTGAAAAATGTTTTGAAAACATGGATGTATGCATGAATGCAAGTTTTCCAAAATATGTACACAAATTTACACAAGGTTTTTGCAAAATTTTGATTCTCAAAATATTTTACAAAAAAATTGTACTATATACATAATTTTGATATCATAATATTTACAAGCCATTTACACAAAAGATTTTTACAAACCTTTTTACAAAAATAATTTGTATAACTAGCTATGTATGTGAAATAAAAAAAATTATTTACAAGGAAAATTTTTAATTTTTATGGATTTTTTTATGGAATTTTGGATTTTAGCCATTTTATTTATTAACACACTCACGCAAAGTACAAGTTATGTCTATGGTATATATGAAATATATATGACACCCCCCTATACTTAGCTTGAACGATGTCCTCAGAGTCAAGAGCGATGAAGAAGACATTCGCGTGCTTAGTATAGGGAAGTGAAAAGGAAGGCTATATACAAAGACGAATGAAAGAATAAAAATGCAAGAGACCTCGGGGTTTCCCCCTATACTTAGGATCAAGTAATCCTAAGTATAGCAGGTTGTACGCAAAGGGAAATCCGAGTGAGAATGTACAGGGTCTACCTCCCCTATACTTAGGGTAAAATATCCCTAAGTATAGGCAGCAAAACAGAGGTAGAAATGAATCAACAGGAACTCAAAAGTCTCATACCCCCCTATACTTAGGGTAAAATGCACCCTAAGTATAGCAACGTTGAAGATGCAAATGGGGTGTTGGACTGAAGAATAGTGTGATATGGACAACTGGATCTATACAAGTCAGGAGAACAGTGATAATCAGGCGTGAGATGCAATAGATGTGAGTCAAGAGACCACATCTCACGCAAAATGAATTGGGGCAACGTCAACGACTAGTGGATCATGATCTAGATATGGCTTGGGCCGCTGCCCGTTAACATGAAAGGTACTCTCAGAAGACAACTCAGATATATCAATACTCCCATTGTCGTGTACCTTTCTAACCAAGTAGGGTGCCTTCCATTTTCTCTGTAGCTTCCCTGGAAATAATCTCAACCTGGCATCGAACAACCATACTCGTTGTCCTGGCTCAAACTGCTTGTGGCTGATATGAGAATCATGCCACTCCTTTACTCCTTGTACTGAAGGCTGCTCGAAAAGGCTGCATCACGAAGCTCCTCCAGGGCTGCTAACCATGCCCTCCTCTGATCTCCTACACTCACTGGATCCATGATAATGTCTGTGACTGCCCAGAGTGACCTATGTCTAAGCTCAACAGGTAAATGGCAGGGCTTGCCATAAACGAGGCGAAAGGGAGACGTACCCAAAGGTGTCTTGAAGGACATCCGATATGCCCACAAGACCGAGTCCAAAAGATGTGACCAATCCTTTCAGTCAGGGCGGACGACCTTCTGCAATATCGTCTTGATCTCCCTGTTCGACACTTCAGCAAGACCATTGGTCTAAGGATGATACGGTGTAGCTACTCGATGGTCTATGCTGAACTCGCTAGCAAGGGCCTTTACCTTGTCATTGACAAAATGAGACCCCCGTCAGATATCAAAACTCGAGGTATCCCGAACCGTGAAATAATATTCTTCCTCAAAAATCTGCAAACAGTCCTAGCATCTGCGATTCGGGCGGGGATGGTCTCAACCCAACGACTAACATAATCCACGGCCAACAGAATGTACTCAAATCCCTGACTCCTAGGGAATAGACCCATGAAATCGATGCCCTATGCGTCAAAAACCTCACAGAAGTGAACGGGCTGTATCGGCATCATATCACGCTGTCCACAAGTGCCCATTCTCTGATAGTCAGTACACCTCTTCACGAACTCATCAGAGTCCTTGAAGAGGGTAGGCCTCCATAGGCCGGATTGGAGCACTTTCTGTGTCGTTCTCCTCCCAGAGTGATGTCCTCCTGCCTCAAGCTTGTGGCAGTAAGTGAGGACGTTGTGGTGCTCCTCCTGAGGAATGCACCTACGCCAAACACTATCCCCTCCTTCATGATAAAGGACGGGATCCTCCCAATGGTAGAACTTGGCCTTCGCGAGGAAGGTCTCAAGTCGATTCGTGGGCCAATCCTGTGGGACTTTCTTGGCAACAAGAAAGTTCACAAAATCAGTGTACCACGGGAGAGAGGAGATAGCAAGGATCGCCTCATCTGGCAAGGTCTCACAAATAGGCACGATCTGCTCAGAATCCTCAAGATACTCCAATCGGGAGAGATGATCCGCCACCACATTATTGACTCCAGGCTTGTCCTTAATCTCTATATCAAACTCTTGGAGTAGAAGGATCCATCTGGTCGATCTGTCTTTGGCATCCTTCTTTGCCATGAGGTACCGGATGGCGGTATGATCAGTGAAGATGGTCACTCTAGATCCAATGATGTAAGATCTGAACTTATCTAGGGTGAACACTACGACTAGCATCTCCTTCTCAGTGATGGTGTAGTTCTGCTGAGCGGCATCCAAAGTTCGGCTAGCATAGTGAATAGCAAAGGGGACTCCATCCCTCCTCTGTCCAAGCACGGCCCCTACGGCAAAATTGGAGGCATCCGTCATGATCTCGAATGTGAGAGACCAATCAGGCGGCTGAAGGACAGGAGCCTCTACAACTAGACTCTTGAGAGTCTCAATGACGCTAGACACTTATCATCCACAATGAACTCGGTGTCTTTCGTCACCAGATCAGTCAATGGTCGGGCAATCCGGCTGAAATCATGAATGAATCATCGGTAAAAACCAACGTGCCTTAGAAAAGACTGTAACTGCCGCAAGTTGGACGGTGGACTGAGTTTCCTAATGATATCCACCTTGGCCGGATCAACCTCCATGCCCCTGTTGGAGATGATATGGCCAAGCACCGTCCCTTGAGTCACCATGAAGTGACTCTTCTACCAAGAAAGCACTAGGTGCACCTCAATACATCGCTGAAGGACGCAGTCTAGGCAGTCAAGACAAGAATCAAATCTGTCACCGTAGACCGAAAAGTCATCCATGAAGACCTCCAAGCACTCCCCCACCATGTCCGAAAAGATGAAAAACATGCACCTCTGGAATGTCGCCGGAGCGTTGCACAATCCAAAGGGCATCCGTCGGAAAGCATATGTCCCGAAGGGACGGGTGAAGGTAGTCTTGTCCTGGTCCTCGGGTGCAATCGCCACCTGGTTGTATCTGGAGTACCCGTCAAAGAAACAGTAATGGCTCTTCCCTGCCAGCCTCTCAATAATTTGATCAATAAAATGCAGGGGGAAATGATCCTTCTTGGTGGCCTGGTTCAATCGTCTGTAGTCCACACAGACCTGCCAAGAAGTGGGTACTCGGGGAGAGATCTCCTCTCCAGACTCACTGACAACTGTGGTGATGCCCGTCTTCTTGGGAACCACATGCAATGGACTTACCCACTTGGAGTCGGAGATGGGGTAGATAAAATCGGCGCACCACCAATTCGAGATCTCCTTCATGACAACATCTCAAAGGTTCGGGTTCAGCACCGCTGAAACTCACGTGACAGCTTCGCGTCCTCCTCGAGATAGATATGATGGGAGCACAGGGCTGGACTTATCCCCTGGAGATCGACTACACTCCATCCAATCACCTTGCGGTTCTTTTCAAGAACCCCCATCAGACAAGATTCCTGCTCTCCAGTCAAATCCGCTGAGATAATGATTGGGTAAATCTCATGCTCTCCCGCAAGGAATCGATACTTCAGCGATGATGGAAGCGGCTTCAGCTCTGGACAGTACGGTGCTGGTGGATCTGGCCTCTGAAAGGTCTGAGTGAATGCGGCCAAGTCTGCATGGGAAAATGAGAACTCTCGCTCACAATCTGAATTTGGTGAAGGCTGCTCTGCTGGTACGTCACTGCTTTGTGTGGAATCAGCCTCCTCCCTAGCTGTAGGCTTTGTGGAAGTCAGACGCGGTATCAAATCATCAAACTCAACCCAGTCGAAATCTGACTCCGAGGGATCTGTATCAGAATCACAAAAATATGCCTCACGATCGGGAACCGGATCTGCTGCCTGAGATGTATCCTGGACTAGGGGTGCGCTCTCCAAGCTCTCCTCTGTTGTCATCTATGCATCAGCAAACTCTGAAGATGAGAAGATGGCGTGTGCTGCTGGGTCTGTCCAAACTGCCTCGTCATCTGCGATCACAAAGTCGCAGTCATGGTGGATGTCTCACCCTGCCTCTGTCATCTGCTCTAAATCTGATGTCGGTCGGAGCAGGGCTGAATCTCTGGCTCTAGTCTCCTCGATCGTCTCTATCTGTATACTCTCGCCCTCGACGTGAAAGTACACCTTCCCGCTATCATGGTCGGACACTGCCTTGGTTGTGGCCAAAAACGGGCATCCTAAAATGATGGGGGTATATGTCACGGACTCAGGGATCTCCATGTCGGGGAATTTTAGGCCCTGAATTGTGACGACAACGTCCTTCAGCAACCCCTTCGGCCTCTTGACAGATCGGTCTGCAAACTGAAGGACCGTCCTGCTCTGTCGTAGAGGGCCCAACTCGAAGCAGTCGAGTAGGGCTGTCGGAAGTAGGTTGATCGAAGACCCGCTGTCTAATAGAGTACGGTCAAACCTCTGCTCCTGAATAAGGTGTCTGACATATGGGCTCCTGCATTTGGCCTCTTGGCTGGCAGACGATTCTGAATCGCAAAGCATGTGGCGTGAATGAGCACATGGATCTCTGACTGGTGGTTCCTCCTCTTCCTCCGAACTATGGTCCTGTCTCTGAGCGATCTCTGGAAGAGAGGTATGTGCTCCAAGGCCTCCTGTAGAGTCAGTGTATCTAAAATTTGTCCATCATGTGCTGGTTGAACTCTAGCTGGTGGACTTTTTTGGGTCTTTTTTGGTCCCCTTGGCCAAGTGGAGTGCTTGGGGGAAGGGGAATGATGGGTCCTTCTCAGATGAAGGACTAGGAGAGGGTCTGGGTTGCTCAAGCACAGCAGAATCCACACATGCATCATCATGCAACACAGGTGAATCGGAATAAATCAAACCCTTTCCTTTATTCACAGAAATGTACTGAGGTACATGCACAGAAGGAAAAACAACAGGACTAGCAGTAGTAATAATGGTGGCCTCAGCACCACCCTCGGCATCTGGATCCACGGCCTCAGTACCGCGCTCTGGCTCGGCAACAAGTCTGGTGGCCTCAGTACCACCTCCTCCATTTGGTGAAATGACGGCTCAGTACCGTCAGCTGGATCAACATCTGTGGTGGTGTCAGCACCACCATCCTCATCTCTAGCGGCATCAGCACCGCTCTCCTCCTCGCCTGGCGCTCCTGAAGTAGCATCGAGTCGTCGTTCAGACGAGGTGCCGCCTGCAGTCATCATACCGCTCCTAAGTGTAACAAAATCAGCATCAAACATGTATGCAGTCATATCACCAAGTGAAGCACTAGGGGTAGTAACCTCAGTGAATTCTACCTGCTCAGATTTCCTCTTCAGGTTGTTCGGGTTCGGCTCGATCTAGGAAGGGATGGCGACCTTCCCTCTCACAATATCCCTCATCTCCTGACGGAACTCGTCCATCTCCCGTCGAAAGGTAGCCTGCTGCTCAGACATGAGGCTGGCTAGATCGTCCAAGGCGGGGTTCTCATAGGTCGGCCCATGAGAACCTGACGGGTGGCCTCTCTGGTAATGAGGTTGCTGCTGGTGGTGAGGGTGAGAGGGGTACTACTGATGATAATGTTGCTGAGGCTGCTCTCGCCTCCAAGGTTGTCCCTACTGATAGGGACGAGGACCATACTGCTGGTAGTGGGATGAGTGCTGCTGCTGAACTGGGGACTGGGGCTGCTGGTGCTGCTCACGCTGCTGGCCGTACTGGCCACCCTGAACTGGAGGCTATTGCTGGGAACTGGTGTCTCCGGTCGACCAGCGGAATATGGGATGGTCTCGTCAAGTACCGGGCTGGGGGTCGATCATACCGAATCCCGTTGACATCCATCAACGACTCCTACTCGTAAGAGGGAGGGGGAAGTACTGCCAGGGGATGATCCGGCTAGTATACCACCATCTGAGTGTCCTGGGATGGTGGTGGCTGATAAGATTGCGGTGGCTGTTGGTACGACTCCGCCTGTAGAAGGTGAACCTGTCTAGGCTGACTGGAGTGCTGGGACAAGCTACACTACTGCTCGGATCTCCTCGTGACCTGAGACGGGGCTGAGAAGCCGTCTGTGCCTCCTGGAGACACATGATCTATGTCTTCAGGTCACTCAACGTCTGTGCCATCTGGTCGATCTGCGTCATGCACTGGCATTGCTTCTTCTCTATCAGCTCGATCCGGTCCAACTTCTCGTTGATGATGCCCATGTCTACGGCTGTAGACTCAGCCTGTGCGACTGCTGCTGACGAAGTCAAAGGACCGGCATCGACCCGTGCTATCCTCTGAAACTGCACGGTCTGTGGTTGGGGGCGTCCCTGAGTGTAGAGGCGGGTCTGGGACATCACAGTGTAGTTCTCGGCCATCTTCTCGTAGATGGCCCAGGCCTGATCCTCATCCTTGGTAAAGTAGGACCCGCCACAAGAAGCATTCACCAAGCCCTGCAGCTCTGGTGTCAGCCCGCAAAAGAAGCTCTGAACTAGCTTAGGCTTCGATATATCATGGTGCGGACATCTGTCTGTGAGCTCTCGAAACCTCTCCATGCCTCATGGAACTGCTCGTTGGGGAGCATGGAGAAGTTGCTGATCAGGGCCCTCACTGCATTGGTCCGCCCGAGTGGATAATACTTGTTCAGGAACTTAGTGCGGAGCTGCTCCCAGGTAGTCATGAATATCCCTAAATGCTTCAGTCAGTTGGCTGCTCTGTCCATAAGGGAGAAGGGGAAGGCAATCATCTGAATAGTGTCATAGTCCACCTGCCAATCGTGAACGGTGTTGCAGATCATCTTGAATTCCTGGAGATGCAGATGGGGCTCCTCGGTCGCGAGCCCGTGGAAGCGGGGCAGAAGCTGGATGGTCTGAGGGGGAACTTGAAGTCCCCCACTATCGCCGGAAGAACGATCCATCGATGTGTAAGAGTCGATCCGGGGTTGTGCAACTCCCGCATCGGTCTGGCTGTTGTTGCCGGCTGGACTGGCTCATCAGGCTCATCTGGTATCACTGGTCCGTCTCCACCGGGTCTACACTGCTCTCTCTCTCTGCTCTCAGCCGCTCCATCTCTCTCCTCATCTCCACCATGAAAGCTCCCTGATCCCTGATCTGTTATTGCATCGTCTCGAGGGAAGCTATCAAGGTGTTGTTGATTGCACCCTGGTCCAGGACATATGTCTGCTCTGCTCTCGGGCCTCCGGTGTGGTCCTCACTGTTGCCGGCCATGGTCTCTACAAAGTCAAAAGACCCAATCTCAGGAGTCGAAATATAATCTATCTGCTGCTCTATCTGATCGGGCACCTCGGGAATGTCAGAAAAAAGGTGGTCGGGGGGAACAGGATGGAAGCGAACTCGGGTTCGGAGAGCGGGTCCTGGCTCTCACGAACCAACCTAGATGAACGGGCCAGAGTGCTCGTAAGCGGTGCAGCCAGAAGTTGCCTAAGTGACCTTCGACCCATCCATCGTGATCTGGCGAGTCGTGCGAATGGGATCTGGAAAGCAAACAGGATGAAACAGACAAACCCCAATTTCACCAACGCGACGCGAGCTGATGACCGTAAGAGTTTGGTCTTTTATCTTGTCTTTTTTATTTTGGTAATAATACAGTATAACAGAGCGATTAAGCGAGCTGTTGGGAATCCAACGCCCCCAGGAGACTGTCCCGATCTCGAACTAGATCCTTCCCAGCTAGTACAAGCTGCGGACCATTTACCGGCACCCGATCGGCTCGCTCTATTAAGGATATCGCGGCCCGCTTTACCGGAAACCGGAGCGATCCTCACTGGAAAATGACTAGCCCAGAAGCAGTAGTCTGAAGAAGGGTCAGATATGGCTCTACCTAATGTGTGGGTCACTCTCTTGCCCAATCAAACCATACAAGGTGGGGGTTGCTGTCCCAATGCAAATTTTTTGGTGAAGTAATTTTTAGGTCCAATTTGCTTAGCAGTCCCAAATTTTATGATTTTTCTTTTTAAATCTTTTTCAAGCAAACAAACGCCTAATGAATTTTTCGGGTTCTCCTGATTTATTTAAGTCCAAAAAATGGGGGGAGAAGACGAAAAAGCCAATGCGCGAAGAAATCAATGATGCATGCAGAGTAAGAAATGCGTACCTGACTCCAGCACTCTACATGCAGGGTGATCCGCGCATAAAAGTAAAGACAGAAAGTAAACTACCTATATGATGCACGAGGAAAACGGCCTTAGACAAAGCACTTTCTACACGAGAAGAACAATAGCTAACGGGTCAACTAGAGGGGTCGAGGTCCGGTCTCTGATGCCGATCGGTGTCCGCCACAACGGATCCTGCCAGCGTTGTATACGGCCTCTAGCAGCACGTGACCCCTCAAGTGACCAGGTTAGCTTTTTCTTTATTAATTATTAATTATTAATTAGGTCCAATTACGATCTAATAGGAGCAAGCAGATAATTAGGGTTTGGATCCTAATCAATTACGTCACAGTCAGAAGAAAATCCTAAGCTGAGGCCAAAACTGCGTAAATCAGACAGGTAGTTAAAAATAAAATAAAGGCGAGAAAACTAAAACTGGTGAAAAACGCAGTGAGGTCCCCCAAGCCCACCGATGCTCGGCGAAACAAACCCTGGTAGTCACCGATAGAGTCTAAGTGTCTGAGAGTCTGGTTGTCCTTGTATTATTACAATAACAAATAATCTGACTGGAAAGTAAACTACTCAAAGCTAATGTATCCTCCCCTCTCCTGCTCAACTCCTCACGCTCTCCTGCGGCTCCGTACAGAAGGGAGCCGCCTCCGGCTTCCGCGGTTGCTTTGGATTTCCGAAGAAAGCCGCCTCGATCCTCGGGCCCTCGCAAGAAATCAAACAAGAGTGTGTTAGAACCAGATTATTATAAAACTAAGCAAAACAAAAAAATAAAATAAAACGGCAACTATATGCAAAAAAAGACAAACAAAGTAAACCAAACAAAAACAAAAATAAAAGAAAAACAAAAGAAAACAAAAGGCCACGAAAAGCCGTGAAAGAAACAAAAAGCCGCGGAAAAAGTCGCGAAAATGAAAACCGAACAAAAACGAAAATAAAAGACTACTAAGCCGTGCTCCCCGGCAACGGCGCCATTCTGATGACCGCGATTCTCACTATCGGGCTAAGGTAAAAATAATTAGGGTTGTTGCAGCCCGAATAGCAATGCTCAATCAACAAGAAAATAAAACCACAAAATGAATAATCAATCAAACGTCGAATAGCGGTCTCGCTATTTATTTAACCTGGTATAGCGACTAGGCTCAAACGCAAGGAGCACGGGTTGGCCGAATTGGTCTACGAAGTAGTCGAGAAAATAAAATAAAATAAAAAGGTATTTTTGGTGGATTTTATATAATTTTAATTTTTTTTGGATTTTTAATTATGAAAAAATGTAAGAAGAAGGGAAAAGCTCATAAACAATAATTTATTCAATGCATCAAAATAACTCAAAAAATTCAAATAAAATTATTTTTGTGTTTTTTATATTTATAAGTATTTTTGGTAATTTTTCAGAATTTTATAATTTTTATTTGATTTTATAAAAATAGAAAAAGGTAAAAACAAAGAACTAATGTGCAGCCAGATTTGCAAGGCTAATTAAAAATAGATGATTAGCCTATAAAAATCTGAAGGTAATTTTTATGAAATGTAGAAATAAAAACTAAGCTACATAAACCAAAATGGCAATTTTTTGAATTTTCTAGAATTTTTAATAATTTTTATAAGGTTTTTAGGGTTTTATATTTTTTATCGGTTTTATAAATCCAAACAAGATGAAAATTGGATAAAAGCAAGAAAACACTAAAACAAACAAGTCCTAATTCTTTTAGAATTTTTAAATGATTTTTTATATTTTTAATTGATTTTATAATTCAAACAGTGACAGAAAATGCGCGTTTTTCAAAACAACTCAAAAATGTCCCAAAACTTTAGTGAAATTTTTACACAGTGGCAGGAGCCACGTATCCAAATTTTACTTAATTTGGAATTAATTTAATATTTTATTCAATCACAAAACAAGGCACAGCTCACAGGGACCTATACGCAAAGAAATAAAGTTCTGGGGCCAAACAGAAACACGTGCAAGAACTATAACGGCATTCGTGTAAAATTCACATCAATTCAGCACATGTTTTAAACAACCACGCACAGGGGCATTTCTATAATATTCAAAACATAAAATTCAATTCAGAACATCCAAAAACCCCAGCCCAAATCATGCAAAAAGCCCACGGTCTCACGTGGCACGCACGTGGTTCACAATCAGAGGGACTAAACTATCATTCCTATTTATAAAGATTCAAATCATAACATCCAGAAACCCAAGCCCCTTACATGCAATTTACCCAAAAACTCACGTGTCGAAGCACGTGTTCCACACAAACAGGGGCTAAATCGCAAATATGGGCGAGTATAAGGTCCTCAGTGCAATTTTTCAAAAATAAAAACAACTACTCTACGTATTTACAAGACTAAACTGTAAATGCAAAAAGGAAAGGGGCCTAAGTGATATTACCCCATTATTAAGATTCACAGCTGAAGGGAAGCCACGTGTAAGATCGGACGACTCTGGTGCGCGGGTACCCCTTCGAAGATGGACGTCCTAGATCGAATCCCAGATGGATCGGACGGTGGAGACCTCTCGCGAACGGATGGCTACAATCAGAACTGGAGCGGGAACTCGATCGGACGGCGGAGGAGGATCCTGGATGAACTGGACGCCGGCGAAGTTCGTCCGGCCAATATGCGCTTCCAAGGGCCCCTCCGGTGCTACTCTGATGGGCGAAACACTCCTGGAGATGGTCCGCAGCTGATGGCGTGCTCAGATGGGGCCGGGAGGTCCTGGAGGACCCCGGCAACACTCACGACCTGGAGCACCTGTGCTCGAGTGTTCGGACCTCCAGATGAGGTCCTTATGCCTTCATTCCTGCACAGAAAGAACGAGGGGTCGAGGGCAAACTGCCTCGACTCGGTTACAGGCGGAGTGGGTGGTCGGATGGGTCGAGGCGTGGTCCTCCGACGAGCGACGGTGGAGGAGGACCTAAATCCTGGTTCCGGGGTGAACCAGGATGATCGGAGGTACGGAGAAGGTGCTGAGAAGTCTAGCGGAGGTGATACGATGGTCGGATGGTCGAAAGGGTGATCGGAGCGGAGTGGGTCGGCCGGAATCGGCCGGCGCCGCAAAATACAAAACTGGAAATGGAAGCTAATCTAAGTGGTGTAGAGGCTACCTGATGATCGCAGACGTTTGTGCTGGAGGTGGGTGACCTCCTGGGGTCCTTGCCTCAATGGAGCAACATCTCCAGAGGCTCAAGCTCCGATGGGCGGAGCACGGCGACGATGACCACCGGACCTGGGGCTAGGGCGCTTCAATCTTCGCTGCAACACCTCCTATGGATTGTTGTCACTCAATGCAAGAAGGTGGAGGTCATAGGTGTCTGAAACGGTGGCCGAAGGTGCGTGAAATGGCGAATGGAGGCGAGGCTTTATACTGGTAGGGGTCCGGCAAGAATGGAGTCAGGCAAGAAAATGTGGTGCACGGATCCTTAGGAATAATGACGGGCGTGGATCAGGGATGTAACGTGAATAATCGGGGCCCGGGGTTTAAGGAAATGGGTGTCGGATCGCGTCTAGAAAAATCGGGGAAGATCGGGTCGTCACGGGATCCGGGCGAAGTGGTCCAGGGGGAGTTGACCGGGGGTCAACAATCTCTCGTGGACCAATGGGAAAATGCATTGGAAAATTATTTAGAAAATCAGAATAAAATAGAAAATGACTTTATTTAAAAATGTTTACAAAATGAAAAATGTTTATTTATTTTAAACGTATTTTTTAGTGATTTTTTTTATTTTTTTGAAAAATAAATTGTGTATTTACATTATATTATTATTATATACAGGTATATATACCTATGTATTTTTAAATTTTATTCTTGTTATGTTATTTATGTACAATTATTCCAATTTTATATTTTATATATTTACACATAAAATTTGGAATATAAAAATATTTTTATTTGATTTTTATTAATTATTTACAAGGGTGAAATAAATACATCTTTTATTTTATATACATGGTATATGTACACTTGATGAGAGAGAAATTATTTATTTATATTTTTCTTTTATTTTTCCCATTTTTATTTTATTTTATAAATATGTACAAAATATGGGGAACACATAAATAATTTTATTTTTAGAAAATAAAATATTTACACTAAGAGGGGGGTCATGTACAAGGCTGAGTTACCCTATCTCTCTCTACTTATTTTATTTTGCGGTCAAGCCCATGTTGAGCTTTTCCTTGGGTTCAGGTCACTCAATATTTATTCTAAATATTTCCCTCTTTTTCTTTATTTCTTTATTCTTTTATTTTTGAATAAAAACATGCTAATTATTAATATTTACAAATGCATGCTCTTTGGTAAATTATTATATTTACAAACATGTACATGGTGTTTTGCAAAGGTTTTTAGCTAAAATAAAAGAACAAAGAGTGATGAATGAGGATGCATCACCCGGCATGAACACCATCTCCAACAGGCACTTGAAATATTAAGGAAGAATAAACTGTATGCCAAATATAGCAAATGTGTCTTATGGTTGTCCGAAGTATCCTTCTTAGACCATGTTATTTATGGGGAAGGTATATCAGTTGATCCTACAAAGGTTAGTGTAGTGATGAGTTGGGAATGCCCAAAGACTGTCACAGAAATACGGTCTTTTCTGGTTTTAGCTGGATATTGTAGAAGATTTGTGAAGGACTTTTCATGAATAGCATTGCCAATGACTAGGATGACTCAGAAGGAGGTCCCATTCATATGGTCCGATGCATGCAAAACTAGTTTCCAAACACTAAAAGAATGTCTAACATCTGCACCTATCCTTACTCTACCCTATGGGACTGAAGGGTTTACAGTGTACACTGACGCATCTAAAGGACTTGGGGCAGTTCTTATGCAACATGGTAAGGTAGTTGTGTATTCATCGCGACAACTCATGACACATGAGAATAACTACCCGACACATGACCTTGAATTAGCTGTCGTAGTTTTCACTTTAAAGATATGGAGACAATACCTCTATGGTATAACTTTTGAAATCTTCATTGATCATAAAAGCTTGAAATATCTGTTTGATCAGAAGGAGCCTAATATAAGACAAAGACGGTGGCTAGAGCTGTTGAAGGACTATAATTGCACCATCTCTTACCACCTCGGTAAGGGGAATGTCATAGCAGATGCCCTTAGTAGAAGAACTCATTCACATGGGTTGGTGAGTGCTATCCTCCTGTGGGGTTTACTATCAACATTGAGTGAATGGAAACCATTTCATAGTAGTACCAATACTATAACTATTCCTCATCGATACAAACTAGAGATCTGGTACAGAATAAACAAAGGACAGGAGGATGATGCAATCCTTAAAGACTTGAGACAACAACTTGAGAAGAATAAGATAGAGGGATTCCAGATACAAGATGGGTTACTATATAACCATCACAGAGTTTGTGTACCAAACACACATGAACTGAGGAAAGACATCTTACGTGAAGCGCATTTCTCTAGATTATCTATTCATCCAGGAATTATGAAGATGTATAAGGATCTTCATTCATACTTTTGGTGGCCAAGAATGAAGAAAGATGTTGCTGAGTTCGTGAATTCATATTTCACTTGCCAACAGGTAAAAGCTTCACACCAAAAGCCACCAGGATTGTTACAACCCCTCCCTATACCTGAGTGGAAATGGGAAAGCATTTCCATGGACTTCGTTACTGGCTTACCTCAGACGACTTGTGGTAAAGATAGTATATGGGTTATAATAGATCGCTTGACCAAGGTAACACACTTTATTCCAATAATCCTATATTCCACTCCAGACCAGTGTGCTGAGTTATATATTGCACATGTGATCTGTCTCCATGGTATCCCAAAGAGGTAGTTTCTGATTGAGATTCACGATTCACCTCACACTATTGGAAGAACTTCATGAAAGCCTTGGGCACACGGTTAAGCTTGAGCAAAGCATATCATCCACAAACAGATGGTCAATCAGAATGTATGATTCAGACTTTAGAGGATATGCTACGAGCATGTGCCTTAGAATGGAAAAGATCATGGGTGAAACATTTGCCTCTTGCAGAATTCACCTACAACAATAGTTACCATACAAGTATTGGTATGGCACCATTTGAACCACTATATGGACGTAGGTGTAATACTCCTTTTGTGTTGGGAAGAGATCGGGATAAAGAACATTTACGATTCAGATAGACTCCAGGAGACACGAGAAGTTGTAGAGCTTGCTCGAAAAAGACTAATAACTGCCCAGAGTCGCCAGAAAAGCTATAGTGATACCAGGCGAAGAGACCTGGAGTTTGAGGTAGGCGACTTTGTATTTCTCAAAGTATCGCCTATGAAGGGAGTTCAGAGGTTTGGCTTACATGGGAAGTTGGCACCCAGGTTCGTGGATCCCTTTGAAATTATTCAAAGGATTGGAAAACTTGCCTATAGACTTGCACTTCCTCCACATCTTTCAGCAATACATGATGTTTTTCATGTATCAAATCTGAGAAAGTATATCAAGGATCCTAAGCATAAGATAAACTATGATGATCTGCATGTTGAGCTAGACTTGACATACCTAGAAATACCTGTGCAAATACTGGACAGAGATATCAAGAAGTTGAGGAACAAAGAGGTACCTCCAGTTAAAGTGTTGTGGCGTAATCAAGAGTTTGAAGAAGCCACATGGGAACCTGAGGTAGAAATGAGAGAAAAATACTCGTACTTGTTTGAATGATAATACTATGTACTGGGTATATCTTAATGATAAATGAAATGACGTTCATTCTCTTTAAGGTCGTTATGGTTTCAATCCTCTTTAAGGTTGTCATGCATGTATTTCTAGTCTCAGGGACGAGACTTCATTTAAGGTTGTTATAATTGTAAATCCTTGAACTTGGATGTCTCCTGGATTCTATATCATATGATCCGGCTCGTCAAGAGGAAACCAACGGAATTTGTTTCGTGTGAATCGGACTTCATTTTCGATTTGTTATGATTTTCGGAAGAAAGAGAAGGAGGTTTAAGATGTCATTAACTCTTAATGATCGTCATTAAGACTAATTAAATACGATTAAAGAAACTAATGAGAATTGAGGATCATTATCAAACACTAATCATGATTAGCAAAAGTTAAGCATAAGCCGCGAAGGTTAAATCATGATTAGTAAAAAGTAAATCACGATTAGCGCTAATTAAGCGTCATTAGCAAATCTAGAGTCTTTTGGAAAGTTCTAACTTAAGCCCTAAGTTTCGGATAAGTTCTGGTCAAAACCATGTGCCAAAACCATGGGCCGCTAACCGTGGTTAAGATCTAAAACATGGTTTTCTCCCCATGGTTAGCAGTTTTCTAGAGCCTATAAATAGCCCTCTCTATCCATTCATTCTCTACGATTTCCACTACCACCACCACCCCAAGGGTTAGGGTTGAGAGGTTGGGAGGAGGAGTGGGAGGCAAGGAAGGAGCGCTAGCGAAGCATTGCCGGGAGAACGAGGAGGAGGAAGGTATGATCCTCTCCTAGTTGGCTTTGCAAGTATGCTCGAACTTGAGCTAGGGTTTTCAATTCATCTTCTTTTTTCAAGCTTTTGTTTTCAATTCATCCTTCTTTCCGATTCATTTTCTGTTGTGGTTTGAGGAGAAATCTATGTAACACCCTACTTAGGTACAGGTGGCTATGCACGTTAGTGAACCCTGTGATTCATCACACTTTCACTCACCTAAGATGCGTGGTGTCTACCGATTCTCCATTGCTTATGGTTATATTCTTTATTTTCCGCTTTTATAGTTATTTTATTGGAAAAAACGGTGTAATACCTTACTTATGTGCGGGCGGCTATGCACGTCAGTGAACCCTATGATTCGTCACACTTTCACTCACCTAAGACGCATGGTGTCTATCGATTCCCCATTGCTTATTGTTCTTTTCTTTCTTTTCCTCTTTTATAATTATTTTGATCAGGAAATCTGTGTAATACCCTACTTAGGTGCGGGCAGCTATGCACGCCAGTGAACCTTGTGATTCGTCACACATTCACTCACCTATGATGTGTGGTGTCTACCGATTCTTCATCTCTTGTTTGATTATATTCTTTCAGTTTCGTTATTATTTTCCTTTCGATGATTTTATAGAGGAAACTCTTTCCATTTTTCTTTTGAAAAATGTCCCAATATAAGGGGAAACTCTTCCGAAATTTTTCTAGAAATATGTTCCGATATAAGGGGAAATTCTGCCGAAATTTTCCTAGAAATATCATCCAGTATAAGGGGAAGCTCTGCTGAAATTTCAAGAGAAAATATGTTCTTCGTGTTCTTCATGTGTTCTTCGCGTTCTTTGTGTTCTTCGTTTGTTCTTCACATTCTTAGTGTTATTGATATGAAAATGAAATTCGATCGTTCAGTAGCTATAAATCATCCTTTTGAAAAAGAATCACAATAAAGCACTATATACGAGAGAGAGAGAGAGAGCTCGATTAGATAACGAAATCCTTCCTTTTGCTGTTGGGTTTTCATATGAGATCGTTGAGATTTCTGTATTTATGCTCCTTGCTATGAAGAACCCTAGTTTCATTATTTTTGAGAAATTATGAAATGTTGCTTTGTGATTTCAACTAAAATAAGGTCTAAGCATCGAATGGATGTAATGCTTTGGAAAGTTAGGGTTTGGAAGTTAAAATAAGAATAAATATAAGTATATAAATATATGAATTAATATATGTGTAAGTCTATACTCGGTATTTATATTTATACAAATCTAAAGCTTAACGGAGGAATTACATCATGGGAATTGATGTGTTTTGAGTTGGAACATGAAAAGGATTGTGTCTTACGTTAAGAATGACTGGGAGTAGAACTACAGGTCGGGCATGCAACCTGTAGGCTTGTCGGAAGGAACCCGTATTGGTGTTGCCCTACCTAAGAGGTACACGGTTGCCATGTTATGATATATGCGCATGTAATGAATAATTTGCAATGTATAGTACTGGGGGCCAATATATTCGGGTTGAATGACGGAAGATGTGGTCGTGACATGTGGAGGCAGGGGTGGTTCAATAGCGGTTGGGTCACGATAACATATATTTAAAGCCTTTAGGTTATGTGATTAAAGATTAGCCTAAGGTTTTATGCAATCGGATCCTCAAGGATGATGTGCTCCTTTGTTTATTAGGCTGAGGGTTTGAGACCCTAATTAATAAAAGAAAAAGAAAATGGTCAGGGTAGTATTGGAGGATTGGTTGAGGCGACGTGCGGTGGTATAAGCTTACCAGGTCAACGCAATCTCCAATCCCGAAGTGTCCACAACTTCGGAGTCCATATAGTGGGGAGGTAATTCCCTGGACTAATCCCTAACGTGGAATAGAAAGGAATAGAACTTAAACTAATGAGAATGAATGAAACTTTTTGTGATCATAAGTTTTGAAGAATTACATTTATTTGATTTTCTCTTCTTTGTTACTTAGTACTCACTAATTATTATCCTATGATTTATGGAAAACCCAACAGGTGTCAGTGAGCTATCACAAGGACTTTAATAATCCAACCAGCTAATATAGTCATCCAATCAGCCATAGTAGCTTTACTCTGTAAGGTAGTTAGTAATCCTTTTGTGTATTTCCTTTCGAGATGATGTACATGTAAATGGTTATAGTGGGACAATGTATAACATGAACTTTATTTTGTGAATAGAAAAATGTTGAAATACTTTCTTCTGAGTATTTTTAATTGCAGACTGTTTCTAAATGTTAGTCGTGCTTGTTGAATAAATTATTGCTGAGTAACCATATCCGGATTTGGGAGGATATGACGACCCGGAATCGGGGTCGTGACATTCCAACAACCAAAAAAGTTAACCCTATGCCACACGATACAGATCCGAACAACCACAAGCATCAACACGTTACAAGGCCGGAAATATCCCACAGTGGAGATTGAAGGTGAGAAAGATATACCTCAGGAAGCCCCTGATGCTGTGGATGGAGCCAATTGGAGGGATGGTCGCGCCCTTAGGTATTGAAGAGAGATGGGAGTAGTTGGGAGCAAGACAAGTGTGGAGGAGGGGATGTGACACACTCCCTAATATGATATTATTTATTTAGACCTAGCTACCTATTTCAATACCCTCAAGGGTATTTTATTCGTAGCCCCTCTGCTAATTTGATACCTCTAAGTTTCGATTTTTAATTTTATGTACTCCCTGGTTTAACTTTGGTTGGGCCTCATTTATTTTTAAATGTGTCTAAAGAATAACTTTAATTGGGCCTCCTTTATTTTTAAATATGTCTAAAGAATTGAGAAGCAAGTGTAAGGTCAGGATAGATTTTCTGATGTAACACGAGTTAAAGTATAAGGGTGTTGTAATTCATTTTACACATTCCAAAACCCGAACTTATGCATTGAATCTTCGACTAATGTTCTACACATTTTCCGAATTTAGCTCAAATCCGATGTCATTTGTTATTTTATCCTAATGGTTACATGTCCAGTTCTTTTTTACATGAAATTTAAGTTGTTTAAATGTTGACTAAATCTTTGACCATTAAGATAAAATAGCACATGACAAAATTTTACTTCATGAAGGATTGTGGGATGATTTAAAACAACTCATCTAAATAGTTCGTAAGTGTAGGTGCACGCAAAGAATTTTTTTTGCTTTATTTCTAATCCAATCTTAATCAATTGGATTTTTCATCATTCCAATTATGACACTCGAGAAGATACAATTCGATATTAATTTGAAAGCTTTAGTAAGATATGTCATCAAAAATATCCTAGTTCTATACATTAAAATGGTAGGAAACATTTTTTAAATTTAAAAAATATTGAACTTCACACTTAAAAAAATATTATGAACGAAACTGGGAAATCATTATGACACGATTAAATATCAATACAAGGATATAATTATAATTGTATTTAAGTTTCTGTTGATAATTTATCTACGCTGGTTGAACTGCTTAGACGGGAGAGCAGGTCAAAACCAACTCTAAGCAAGCATGGTCCGGCAGGAGAGGCAGAGTCTAGGGGTATGCGAAAGAGGATGGCAGGGTCTCAATAAAGGCAGTCCGACAAGCCAGAAAAGAAAGGTGGGTCGATGCTCCCCTAGGAGAACTCGACACCTGCAAGTCGAAAGCACGCAGACTCAATCAGCTAGTGGCGGCTGGAGTCCTTTCCCATGGCTGATTCATGTCCTACTCTGAAGAGGCACCCCGAATGAGGGAAAAGAGTTTTAAGGATGAAATGACTACTTGGTTACTTAACTGAAAGAACTAGATTTTCGAATATGCTCGAGTCCGCTTGAGACTCGTAGCCTCCAAGGACGAACTATCAGGAAGGAGAGTCTTCTCCGTTAACTGGATCCTCCGACCA
Organism: Ottelia alismoides; assembly: GCA_037367405.1. Taxonomy (NCBI): domain Eukaryota; kingdom Viridiplantae; phylum Streptophyta; class Magnoliopsida; order Alismatales; family Hydrocharitaceae; genus Ottelia; species Ottelia alismoides. The sequence continues at coordinate 647,975 of JAZKJV010009536.1, forward strand.
CGAAGTCTAATCTAAGGCCTCACCCCCCTAGCTTCTTAACTCCTAGCTCAGAGTCCAGGACAGCCAACCTCGACATCCTCGATCTCATTTTTCGATCTCTCTCTCTCTCTCTCTCTGGTCCTCATAGCTAGTGGGAATGGGGGATCTCTGAATTTCAGCAGTAGTAGAGAAGCTTTCCAGCACGAAGTAGTAGAATTCTCAACTCAGACTTAGCTCGCCCGTCAGGCCCCAATATATAGAACTATATATGACACTGCTGCAAATCGAGGCCCTTCTCTCTTCTGCCTTTTCCTATTCAGGTCGGCTGAGACAGTCAAATATAAAGAAAAAGGAAAAGAGGATGTTTAGACGAAAGACAAGATAGGGTACTACGCGATTGTTTGATGACAATTAACCAAGACTAGATCGATATCATGTCCCTCGGAGAAAGACTAGACTAGAATCGGAAGCTCAAGGTCAACTATTTGAGTTTTGGGGTTGCAGGATCTTGCTTTTTGGACAAGACATCTTCCCAGATACGCACTTTTCTTCATTCGACGAATGATCTTTGTTGTACCGTGCATATCAGTTAGATGAACCCTGTAAAGTAACATAAGTAGGAGAGGGAATATAAGTTCGCTTGCCTTTCTGTTCGGCTTCTTCAGCTACGAGTTAGGGCTACAACGGGTGAAGCTGGAGCTCAGAAATCTTTCTCTCCCTCCGGCTCGCCCGCTTCGCACCACTCTGCTCTTTCACTCGTTGGCTTCTCCCTCACTTTAGACCCTGGGAAAAAAGTCCAGGGAGGAGTTTAGAGGCATAGTGGCCCTATAGTGACGTTCTAGCAGAGTGATATAAGGAAGTCAGTGAAGAGGCAAGAGGTGAAGGGCTCACATCGTGACCTTCGTCTTTCTTCGACTTGCCTCTCATGGCTGGTTAGTAGGGTATTCTGTCTCAATAGCTGATCTTGCAATACTTAGAAGAACAACAGACTAGCTCTACACTCACTTCAGCCTGGACTCAGATTCCCAAGTCTCTATTCCATCCTCATTCCCATGCCTCTGACTGCTCTATCCTTTCTCTCCTTTATCCAAGCAAGTCGGGTGTGAGGAAATGCTCTGTTCCGCAAGTGTGAGAAGAGTAATAGAATGGCAACAATGTCCGGGCCTTTTTTTCAATTCTATAACATATACGATCACGTCAACGAATTTCCCATGCTTTACCTTACCATGACCCCAGATGTCTAAAGTCATGACCATGCCAGCCGCAGAGAGGAATGCCATCCCCCCCGGCGCTATTTGCCACTAACCACTCGCTCGCTGGCCGCTCGGGCTCCCGTTAAGTCCTTTCACAGACGCGTCAAGACGCACGTGCCTACTTCACCGCTGCTACCACGATCGTTCTTCTTAGCTACCTCTTATCAATTCCCAGCAATAAAATGAATTCCGGGGGGCCTTCTCATTGCTTTTGGGAGGGATCTCCCCCTCCCCGCTTATCAGAGCAGTTTGGGTATCAAAAAAAGGATGTGGTTTTCTTCTCTTTATATATTTGTTAATTCATTTCTGGTTTATACGACTTCAGGCAGATAAAGCAGCTACAAAATCTATGCATGTCAATCGAGTAGGTGATTTTGGATTAGCTCTTGGGGGATGATTGAAGTGAGTGATACATTGTTGTATTTCTATGAGAAGCTCTACGGCACACACGAATTCCCAGTAGTGAGTCGTCGACATATCACGTGTAACAAATCCTTCTCCAGTAATAACCGGGAAGACTGCTTTTCTCGAGAATAGTCCAAGAGCAAGCCAAGCACCATTAGTTACCTACTCTAGACAACATATATTACAGTAAAGAGGGCATTTTTCGTAGTATATTCGGTATGGAAATTCAAATCAAAGGCAGATTTTCAGAAATTAAAAACCCCCCAAACAAATATTGGGTTGCGCCATACATAACAAAGAGTATACAATAATGATGTATTTGGTGAATCAAATACATGGTCTTTCTTATTAATGAAATTTCTTGATAATATTAGTTTAGTTGAGAATTTGTAGAACACGAAGATCAGAACAAGGACTCGACAGGTGCAATTGGAGACATTCCCTACCTCGAAGCGCAAGGATGCAGCTTATCTGAATAGTCTATTATCCACTGGTTGTTGTCCAGATTCGAGTGTCTTCTTGGATAGTTAGGGAGGCCACTCAGATGATGCTAGAATTTCTCTTTCTCTTTCCCAGATATATAGTACGAGTTGGCGACTCTCGGAGAGGGTTCTCTTGCCAAAGATTCCACTATGTTGACTATATAAAGAGGCCTCCCCTTCACTTTGTTACGGGTCCAGTTTCTCAAGGCCAAAGCATGATGAAATAGAATCAGTTGGAACTTTTTTTCCGTGTAGTCACCACTAGGGTCTTCTATCCCGATAATACATCTTCACTCCCATCACTCCATTCTTTCCGTCAGGGGCATTAGGCGCTTTAAGGAAGGTTACTCTGGGAAACCCAAGGAAGCAAGAGAGCACAGAATAGCACGGAGATCAATCCAACGGCCAACCATCTGACGGTTGCAATAGAGTCATGGGATCATTGACCAAAGGGTGCAGACTGGATTAGCACCCCTTTGATTTGAGCACGCCCGACCGGACTTGTGTCACCTTGCACCATATGTACTTCGTGCTATCTATGGATCAAATTCTTGGGTATCTGTGGAAGCTTGACAACCGGTAAGATGTCGTCAGACGTATTACATTCTCCTGACCACCTTCCATGGTGGGCCCTCGTGATCTCGTTCCTTATTTGATTCCACTCCTTCTCTAAGGAGAGCCAGAACGAGAGAGAGGACTGAGGTAACTGACTGACTATTATATTACGACGAAAGCACGAGAAAACGAGATCTGAAATTGGAAAAGTACGTAGCGTGAAGAAAGTCCGGAAGAGATGGCGAGGTCGGATATAGATGTAGTTGACAAAGCAGAGAGTCAAAGAAGAAGCATCATTTTCCAGGGAATCCGATAGGCAGAATCGAGGTCTCTGGTAAGCACTGATTAGAATAGCATCCGGAAAAGCAGCGTAGATACCAGGACCCTAGTTTTCTCACCAGTACTCACCTTTGACCTGACCTCATTGCTTAAATCGACCCTCCCTCCTATCTGGTAATAGCACCGGGCGGCTTGCTCTGATCAAGACTCCACTTTTTGCTCCGTCCATGGAGCGTATGAATTTCATGGAATGTATACCGACCAAGGGGTTCATCATAGTTTTTGGCCCCTATCGTTCAACGGTTGATCAAGGTTTTTTATCAAAGGGATTCGGCAAGAATCTCATTTTTTGGTAGTACGAAGGGGGAATTGGCCCAAAATGGGATAGGGGTCAAGACGCGGACTCTTCCTCTTGACTGAATCTGTAACCTGCATTAGAAGACTCATTTTCAGTGGTGACGAAAGAAACTAGGGCCCTGTGAAATCAAGAGAATACCTATTCATATATAAGAGAGAAATACATGCTCCAATTTCTATTTATTTAGTAAGTCTAGCTCGTTGTTGTGTCTTCCTTCTGTGGTGCTTTGTCGGAGTAGGGACGTACGGCAAATCGGGCACAGTGAGAGAAGGCGTGTAGTAGACCCTGTAGGCGCTTATAGGTGGCCCATAGACAAAGGTGGCAGTTTCTCAAGAAAGCTACTTACCACTATACTCACACTAGGCAAGGTGCAACCCCTTTTCAACCAGTCAAAATACTAGCCCCTATCAGTTCTATTCACGATTATAGGGGGGAATATTGACATTCACGATTTCACCTCGCCCAAAAAAAAGAGCAGATCCCATTAGACGAGAGTGAGGTACAACAAGGCCATTTGCTTCCACCTTCTCACGGAGCCGAGCTCTACTAAGATAAGAAGTGGATGGATTTCTTCATGTTCTCCTTTTTCTTGACTGACTGGATTGTCTGACCTTGGATCTTCGGTAAGGTGAAGCCTATCTACATAAGCTGCAGGCATTCTCAAGTGCCAAATCCGGCGAGTTGAGCTCTTTTATATAATAGCGGATGAGGGAAAGTGATGTAGGTGTTATAGTTCAACTTCTAAGATTCCCGAATATTCATATATAGTAGTCAAACCTCTCCTTTTTTTCAGGATTTCTAATGCGGGACTTTCTCCCGGGGTTCTGACTTGAGAAGATGAGAATTAAATCTTGAATAATCTCAAACCCTACTCTTTTTTTCTGGGCAGACGGGGAACATTGATTTCTTGTTATATTAAATGGCAGGATCGTCTTCTTAGTCTTCCAATTTTTGTAGACATTCCTCTTATTTACTATCAACATCTTTTGGAGACTTTATTGAGCGGCCCCTGCTTCCTCTTTCTTTAAAGGCCGGACTTGAGATTGAGACCAACGTCACTATAAGTTGCTCATTCTTTCTAGAGTTTCCTCCGATTTCCAATCAAAATTGCCAAAGAAAATGTGTCCCAAGCCGAAATATCACAAGTACCGCCCCACCCTGGACCCTCAAAAAGGTTGATATTCGAAGTTATGGGAAAGAGTATATTTTTGCATTTATCATTTGTGAGATATAACTGGTTGTCGAATCAACCCGCCTAGTTAGTTGGCTTGGTATGTTGAGCACGGTCCGTGGGAATCCTGACTTTCCTAGTGTCAGAGAATCGGATGAACAATGTCACCCCCAAGGTTCCTCCTCGTTGGGGAGCTCGTCGGTGAGCCAATCCAATAATGAAAGAGGACCCAAAGGTGGCTTGCTCCAGCGAGCATGTGTTGACTGTTGCGAGCGATAGCGAGCTTGTTTTTAACACACTGAGCTTCCACTTCACCTTCTAGTTGCTTGGTGCCCTAGGCCTATAGAAGTGGAAGATGCCTCACTTCTCGTCGGCTCTTCTTCGCTTCCAGTTCCAATCGGAGCATATAGATCCTGCTTTGCATCATGGGAAGCCCACCCCCCTATGCCTTCCTATCTTTCAAATGTCTGAATATTTCCTCCGTAGACTTCGAGCAATTCCTTCACTTTACCATGATTAATATTTACATATGTATTTTTTATTGATATGCATATTCAATAAATACTAAAAAAGGTACATATGAAACATCTACTATCAACTACTTATTATTTTAAGTTCATTTTTTTATTTTCTTTGTGTTTTTATTTGTTTTATATTTTAATTGCAAAGTACAATATCATGGAAAAAAATAAATTAAAAATAAAAAAGGTTTAAAACCAATTCTATACAATTTATGTATGTTTAAAACACAATTGTCATATTTGTAATGGGTATCCGAAATCCAAATTATGTAATTCAAGTCTTCAATATACAAAGCATTTTTAGAATTTAAAAGATTTTAAGAGATGTACATTAAAGGTGATTATATGTGAAACAGGTTTAAGTTTCTCAAGATATGGAGGTTTGAATGTTGATAACTTGTAAATTAGGGTTTGTTTTGTTAGTTTATTTGCATGTTATAAATTTTGGATAATTTTATTTTTTATTTAAACACTATAGAGAAGAGTTTTGAAACAAATTAAGGTACTAGGACTTAAATAAAAAAATATGGAAAAGGCTAATTTTTTCTTATGTTAGGTATTGTATATCATGTCCAGAAACCCAAATCTTAACATATTAACTCCAAAAAAATAGTGTTATTTTTATGATTAAAATTTATTGTTGTATGAAGTTGAAAGATGAATTTGATCAATTTAAAGTTATCATAAATATATGAGTTTTGGAATTTTGTTCAATGAAAAACCAAGATTTCATATTTTTTCCATGTTGACGACCTTTCTTCATGTACAAAATGGCGAAAAGTAACAAGAAATAATTTTAAAAAACGATAAAATTGTATTTTAATTTATGCTTATAATATATATATATATATATGTAGGTTCAGACTTGGATTATGTATAATGAATGATTCTTTTTGAAGTTTTTTCTCTACTTTCTTATGTATCAATCAAACCATTCTAACTTAGTTTACGGGTTAGGAACATAAATATACTTTATAAATTATTTATTTATAGTTTTCTTGGTCAGACTGTACAGTTGTATGTAGACATATGCATCCTTATGAGTTTCTTCTTTCTTTTTTTCTTATTTATTCTTATTTGTTTTTAGGGATTTTTACCCCATGAATCCTAGAAACTTTGCAAATTACCTTTATGACCTTTTAAACATTGTTATTACTCCATCGACCCGTAAACTTACTCTGTTTTGCCTTGAAGACCCCGCCGTTAATTTGACACTTATTGGGTTAACTTGCTTGAGTTTAATTGAGTTAATCAAACCCAAGAAAATCCAATAATCAGTTTTCTTCTACTCTCTCCTTCCTTCTCTCCCCTCCTTCTTCTTTAACTTTCTCCCCTTCCTTCTTCACTCTCGCAAGATGAAGCCCTCCTCCTACACCTGGCAAGATGAGCATGACCTGGAGGAGCCACTCGATGGCACGAAGATGACATCCATGAGATCATATTTAGCAGAAACTCGATCGAATTTCGGTTTCGGTGGGTGACCAAAATTCGGCCGAAATGGCCTATATCGATCGAAATTTGGGGGCCCTAGTTCAAAAATCGACCAAAATTTTGATCGAATTTCGACCAAAATTCATCCAAAATTTCATTTCGATCAATCGTCAAAATGAAACCAAAATCCGACATTTAAGGCCTTGATGACAGCACGAGGGGAAAGTCGAGCTTGCAGGAGAGGAGGAGGCATCGTCCATTGGGGCGTCGATGGGGATGGCCATGGTCCTATTAGATGGGGAAGAGCAGGGAGGATCGGAAGGGATACATGCAACAAAGGAGCCGCAACCAAAGTAAAATGCATAGGGATCATCATTACTCAATGGAGAGCCCCCAATTGTGGCAGCTTTACCCCACCTCCTCCCTTAAGACTACTCCCACTCTTCACCACCGAATCCCCAACACCAAATGACCCATTTGCCACTCCCTTCTGTCCTCCAATATAATCGCCACTCACTAGCTGCACTGAAGTGTTGTAAGATGACTGCAACCGATACGTTTGTAAATTCGCACTAGCTTCCTCCATACCAATCTTAATCACTGCTCCACCATTAATCTGGCCACAGGATTGAACCAAGTCCTAATCCCAAATTATTACTACAACTTGCAACTAGGAATCCTCCAAACAAGACATTAGTACAACCAATGTCATTGCCCGCACCACAATAGCCCGACTGAACTGTGCAGCATCTTCCCTCACTACACCATCCTTCACCAGAACTCTTCAAGAGTCATCTCCCTATATGTTGTCAGTTGTGGAGGTGACAAAAAGTTCCTAGATGCATTTGACCACTATCCACCACTTGCATCACTAGTGTTATCGCTTGCTATGTCCCTCCAAACCTCATCGACGATCTTCAAGCTAATAGTGCCAGACAGAGTTAATGACCCATGTCTCTGGAGTATTGATCCACCGATGTCATCCCAAATCCCACCATCATGGTCATGGCATGCTTCATCATAAGGATGATAGTGTTGCATTCGGAGATCTTCAGGTCAGAGTCGGAGAAAGAAGAGAGTGGGAGCTCTCTGTTTGCAACTCAAGTTATAGTTTTCTTTGAGATAGTAAAGTACCAGATGCCTAAGCAGTAGTTGGGGGAAGCACTGCCACAAGGAGAGAAGAAACCAGGCTCGAATCGATCACCTTTGGAGATGATGGTCTCGTTTTCCATGAGAGACTATCCGAGGGAGATGGTGTCGAAGGAGGATAAGAGGGGGATGGAGTAGGAAGGGGTGGAGGTCGGGGAGGGTGGAGGTCTAGGAGGAGAGCTTCGGGCGGTATGCGGAGGGGGTGATGGAGGTGGAGGGGAAGGGGATGTAAGAATGAGGGTGGTGGAGGAAGAGGGATGGTATTTTTTATAAATTTGCTAAATAAAGAGGGTAATATGTACCTCTTTTTAATGGCATCCGATTAAATTTAATGGGTAAATAGATAGGGGTTTATTACATGGTTTGCAGGGTAAGGGTTAGCAAGTTTACAAGGTCGAGGGGGCAATAACAATGTTTAGAAGGTCGTAGAGATAATTTGCAAAGTTTCTAAGGTTCGTGGAGTAAAAATACCTTATTTTTAATGTTAATATTGTGGTCTTATATTTTTAAGCATGTTAAGAAGTTAATATTTATGAATATTTACATGTGTTTGTAAATGATTTTTAAATGGAATGAAAGTATAATACCGATGAATCACAGATCCACCAATTCTCATCTCGAATGACGAACAAATGAAAGGGAAGCAATATCCAACTTTGATAGTGTATATAATATGTGAGGCATCTCTATCAAATTATAATTACATCTTCAAATTTAACTTAAATATTTAATACAAATTAAGTTCATAAATATATTTTTATTATTTATTACATATAAATCTTTTTATTTATTTGGTCAAGCATGTTATCTTAACGAATTAATTTTTTACCAGCATGTCATTTTTCATGTTTGAGCATTGAATATGTTCCCTTTGCCACTCTCAATTTTACAGATTTACTTTGTTGCAACATGTGACAAAGAATGAGGGTGGTGGAGGAAGAGGGATGGTATTTTTTATAAATTTGCTAAATAAAGAGGGTAATATGTACCTCTTTTTAATGGCATCCGATTAAATTTAATAGGTAAATAGATAGGGGTTTATTACATGGTTTGCAGGGTAAGGGTTAGCAAGTTTACGAGGTCAAGGGGGTAATAACAATGTTTAGAAGGTCGTAGAGATAATTTGCAAAGTTTCTAAGGTTCGTGGAGTAAAAATACCTTATTTTTAATGTTAATATTGTGGTATTATATTTTTAAGCATGTTAAGAAGTTAATATTTATGAATATTTACATGTGTTTGTAAATGATTTTTAAATGGAATGAAAGTATAATACCGATGAATCACAGATCCACCAATTCTCATCTCGAATGACGAACAAATGAAAGGGAAGCAATATCCAACTTTGATAGTGTATATAATATGTGAGGCATCTCTATCAAATTATAATTACATCTTCAAATTTAACTTAAATATTTAATACAAATTAAGTTCATAAATATATTTTTATTATTTATTACATATAAATCTTTTTATTTATTTGGTCAAGCATGTTATCTTAACGAATTAATTTTTTACCAGCATGTCCTTTTTCATGTTTGAGCGTTGAATATGTTCCCTTTGCCACTCTCAATTTTACAGATTTACTTTGTGCAACATGTGACAAAGAGTGAGTAATCAATATAATCACACAAGAAATAACTCTGAAATCAATGTGCGGTTGATTGTTTATTTTACTTGGGCAAATCTTAAGGTCAAACTCAAGGAGGTAATATGAGGATCTAGAACTCTTTCTCATTCTCTCAATCTGGAATCGAAGGTGGATCGCTTTGAATCGGAGGGGAAATGGAGTTTCTATAGGATTAGCTCACAGAGGTGTTGGTGTTGGAGTTTGGAGTTTTTGGAGAAATGAATGGATAGAGGATGTTAGGTTTAGGATTAGGTTTGTTTCTAAGGGAATATAAAGGAGATGATAATGGGGAATATAATGGGTATCATAGGTTGGTGATGAGGGAGTTGTTGGGTTCTCATGCATGAGCGAGGGGGGATCCGGATTTGGGTTCGTTTAAAGATATGATAGATGGAGGAGTTGTGGAGGTGCGGGACGAAATCAGATGTTGGGAGGTCTCACAAAGATGATAATGGTGTAGAAGTGTTGGGGGATTAGGAGAGGTTGTAGAAGCAAAGGTGGTTGGCAATGGAAGTTTGGGTACAGGAGATGGAAGGTTGGTTTCTTAGTTAGAAGGAGTTGGGTTTGATCACTGGAGGTTATGGACGAATGGAGGGAAGGGACACCACAGTGAAAGAGGAGACGGGAAGAGTTGATCGGGTTCTCTTCTTGCGAGATGAGGTTCTAAGATAGGGGGTTTAGTTGCAGGAGAAAGGGAGTAGAAGTGGGAGTTGAGTGTGGGTGTGAGGTGGCGAATGGGTGAACGTCATGTGGCACCATGGGCAAATAAATAAAAATTCATTAAAATAGAGAGCAATTTCAAATGCAAAAATACTCAAAACGAAAAATAACAAATAAATACGTTATACATTGTTCGTAAAGGGCTCGAATGCAAATGAAGTCATGCGTGCAAGTTATGAATTTTTATTGTTATTTATAAATATAAAATACCTATTTTATGAGTAGTAATTTTTATTTATTTTTTGTGCACAATGCATGAAAAAATTAAACATGATGTAAAATAGTAAATTGGTCATGAAATGCATTTTTTGGATTTTTTATGAATTGAGAAAATTTCATAAATAAATTGGGGATATGAATTATGCACATGTGAATTGGGTTAAATGTTTGTTAGAATTGATCTTTTCTTTTTTTCAGATTTTTATTTTTATGTAATTAGTTAAATTAGGTATTTAAATAAATAGATGAAAAGGAAATAAATCAAAGGAGTTAAATATGTACATGAAATAATAAGACAAAAATCAACAAATATGTACAATATGAAATTCAGTCCCAAAATCCAAGTCAGTCCCAAAATCCAAGTTTCGTAATAAACTTCGATTATTTTGAATTTGATCTTGATTTATAGATAATTAAGTGCACATTAATTCAAAAGTGAGTAGAGTGAAATTGAACATTTTATGTAAGAGATATCAGCATTTGCGACTTTTCGGTCTCAAACTAGAGTTTGGGTTTATTTCACATATACAAGTTAGTATTTTTCCAGGATTTTTCATTGATCAATGTTAGTGATATGTACATAGTGGAGCCGCTTTAATGTCAATTGAAATTAGTATGAATTAAGTAAAAGTAGGTGAAGTTAGGTGAATATATACACATGAATATGAATGCAGTATGGAATGTTAATTTATGTAAAGTATTTACAAGTACATAAATGCTAACTATAAATTATAAATACATGAATGTACTTGATTACTCGAGAAGAATCTCTATTTGCAGCTAATAGAGTGATGAATCACATACTCATCAAACATTTAACTATATATTTTCTAGAAGATGACATTGGTCAGGTTTATTATAGTTAAATAACTAAATTTAAGCGGTAACTTCTTTAATCATTTTCCACCACAATCCTTGGCTCCAAATGTGTCACAATAAAGGATAATGTACCACCAACCTAAGAGCAAAGACAAAGACGGTCATTCTTATCACTAATGATTGTTATTTGATTTATATATGCAAAGTTATAATATAAAATGAATAAAAATGATATAAATATCAAATTCATCAATATTATAATGCATTCGGTCACTTACTTCAGGTCAACTACTTTAATTATATCAAGATGGAATGGTGATTATCTATTATCATCTTAAGTATAGGTATACATTTAAAAATTTTAAGATTAATATCAATTAACTAAAAGATTTATTTGACTCATTTAACCCATTCTATTGGTACTTATGTGCATCTATGAAATCAATAATCAATTTTATATGTTATCCATTCAAAGAATCAAGTTGATCTACAATCCTATCACATAACAAATCAAGTCAAGTTTCTTCCACATAGACCGGGAATCACGTGATCACCTTTCATCACGAGAGATATTGTTGTATATTAGTATAGTTAAATGAGATTTATGGAGGTGGGGAGAATTCTACATATACGATATGCAGCATTGTAGAGGACAACGATTACCTTTCATTAATTGGGTACTCGTTAAATTTGGGCACTCATTTATAAATGATCATGGCGATCCATGACGCAATCACATTGGATCAGTTCTGGTTATGAACCGAGGGATCATATGTCGATAAGTATCAAACATGTTCTTTAACAAAGATTGGCAATTTTGAGGGGATGTTCCTATATGATTTTTTATATACTATAATTTTACATAGCTACCATTGCAAATATTCTCTTCATGAAGAGGGAGGAACATTTAATTACTTATAAGAGTGGCTCGACTGGAACACAGATAGACTACTAATTTTACATAATTTTACAGTTCCGTCCATGATTTTTTCATTGCAAATACTCTCTTCAAGAAGAGGGAGGAGCATTTAATTACTTATAAGAGTGGCCTGACTAAAACACAGATAGACTACTTTGCGTTGAGAAGAAGAGAGATCGATTATGTTGCAAAGACTGTAAAGTAATCCCAGGAGAGAGCCTGACCACACAACATCGCTTGTTAGTCATAGATGTGCAAATAAAAGGGCTAGTAAAGAAAAGGAGGGTTTCCAAGATCACTAGAACTAGATGGTAGAATTTTCAATTGAAGCGACTAAGCTTTAGGAAGAAGGTTTTAGAAGACTTATATTGGGATTGTAATGGAAGTGCTAATGAGATGTGAAAGGCGGTAGCATCTTGTATTCGAAGGGCAGCCAAAGAGATACTAGGCGAATCAAAGGGAGGAGCTCCAGGCCAAAAGGAGGCTTGGTGGTGGAGTGGAGGGGACAAGAGAAGCTCAAAATTAAAAGAGATTGCTTTAAAGCTATGTTTAAGGATAGAACAGTTGAAATTGTCACAAACTGCAAAATAGCTAAGAAGGAAGCAAAGAATGTGGTAAGCGAAGCTAAGTCAAAAGCTTATGAAGTTTTGTACAGAAATCTCGATTCTAAGGAGGGTCAGAAGGATATATTCATGCTGGCTAAAGCAAGAGTGATGCAGAAAGAAAATTCCAACGGTGGAAAATAATTTTGGGTGGAAGAAATTTAAAGAGGAGAGGAAGAGAGAGGAGAACGTGCAGGTTGCGCGTGGTTTTGGAGATAAACTATGAAGATCGCTGAGAGAGAGAGAATAACGAGAGAGAGAGAGAGATAAAGAGATATAAATCTCAATTTGAATATATTCTGAATTGTACTTACAATAGACTACCATCCCCTTTATATAGGAGGGGAGGAATTACAAAATTAGAAAGAAATTCGAATTCAAATCCAAATCCTAAATGATCCTAATTGACTCTAACTGATTCCAATTGACTCTTAACTAAATTTATTTACCAAAAAAGTTGATATTACAATCTCAATTTATTTAAATAAAGTAAGCAAACTAATTAAAATAACCAATTGAGGACGAAATTCCCTAATTTAATAAATCCCCAAATCAGCCATGTTCTTCAATTCGATTTGCCCTGCCAATTTGAGAAATATTGCATCAATTCTCCTCCGCTTGAAAATCCGTCTCCTGATGAATTGCTCGATCTTCGATCTGCCGATGAAGAATTTCATCTGGATTGGTTGAGTAGATAACCCCAGTTTTGATCCTCTTCCATGTTACGTTTGTAATTTCTTTCCACCGAGGGGCATGGCTGCAAATATTCTACTCCTTCACTTAAAATATACCAATAACATAATTTACCCTCCAATAGGCTATTTAGATGAAAACTCATGTAGAGGGGTTTGCTTGTAACTTTTCCAAAATATCTCACCCCTTGTTTTAGGGGATCTGATAGAAGTGGACTCTCCCACCCTTGTTAGGATCCCTGCTTCCAGAATAAAAGGTGGCAGCAGCAACGGGCTGGGTCGAGAGGCCGTAGGTGTCGACAACACAACAAGAAGGGAGGGCGACATGTGCAGCAACGAAGGCATTAGGATGTGAGTGGTTGGTGGCACGATTAGCATGTGAGGCAGCGATGATGAGATCAGAGGGAAGGCTTCATTCCACAGTTACTATGGCAAAAGTGGTGGCGTTTCCCACTCCAGATGCGGCAGCAACCACGCGAACAGCTTGTTCGGCGACCACGCTTGAAGTGTGCATGGTGGCGACTAGGGCCCATGTCGTGGTGTGTGGAAGGAGGTCGCACAGCGTGTGGTGGTGCTGCGACCAAAGGCTGTTGTGTCGTAGCAGTTGGGGGTGGCAGCGATGATGTATCATCCTCGTGGATAGTAACCTGGAATGTAGCCATAACGACACCGTTGGCATCTTTTTTGATGTCTTCTTTGTTTCACATATTGAATGGATCTAGAATTTCATATTCTTCATCCGTGAGATTCTCATCGAATATGGGGCATGTTTCATCATGGTTTTCTCCATCTTGTTGTACCTGGACAGCAACATCGATCGCTAAAATATTTAGGTTTTCGTATTCCTCGTCCACACCTTCGTCGAATATTAGCATTGTGTCTTCATAGTGATGTTGTCCAACATTTGTAATAGTAGAATTTTCTTCGAAACTGAAAATATCTTCATTTTCTTGGCCGAAATCAGTTTGAACAGCAGTCCAACATTCTGATTTTTGTTATCGACGGGAGAATTTTCATCAATTTTCTCATCCAACAATGCTTGGACTTTGAAACTTGATACAAGGCATTTCTTGAACTTCCTCGAACGCGAGCGTGAATGCGAGTCATGAGATAGACGGCTGAGATCGAACTTCAAACGCCAATATGCAACAAGATCGTCGAATCGTGAGAATGATTCTATTTCCATGCTCTGATACCGAATGATGCAGAAAGAGAATTCCAAAGGTGGAAAATAATTTTGGGTGGAATAAATTTAGAGAGGAGAGGAAGAGAGGGGAAAACGTGCAGGTTGCACAGGGTTTTGGAGATAAACTGCGAAGATCGCTGAGAGAGAGAGAGAGAGAATAACGAGAGAGAGAGAGAGATAAAGAGATATAAATCTCAATTTGAATATATTCTGAACTGTACTTATAATAGAATACCATCCCCTTTATATAGGAGGGGATGAATTACAAAATTAGAAAGAAATTCGAATTCAAATTCAAATCCTAAATGATCTTAATTGATCCTAACTGATTTTAATTGACTCTTAACTAATTTTATCTACCAAAAAAGTTGAGATTACAATCTCAATTTATTTAGATAAAATAATCAAACTAATTAAAAAAACTAATTGAGGACGAAATTCCCTAATATGAAAAATCCCCAAATCAGCCATGTTCTTCAATTCTATTTGCCCTGCCAATTTGAGAAATATTGCATCAATTAATCCTTATCCATTCAAATGAAACAAATGTTCCATCACCTCACCGGACAAACTGCCACAATAAATAGTCATATGCTTGAGATGGATCATAATGATGAGATGTCAAACAAAGGTCAGCGTAAGAGTCGGAGATGACACTCACGGAGTAACACAACCCGAGACTCTAGTTCTTCTACCTCCGTTGGACATGTTAGCGACTATCACTCACATGAAAGCGAATAAGAAGAGTTGAGAGATGAAACTCCTTTCATTTCAAATAACCGAGAACCACACACCCCAGGGGATACGTCACAACCCTCTAGTGGCTATCAACTCCCACCCCGACATGGTCCTAGGCACGATGACAGATGAGATCGAGGCATCTACCCTTGATGTTCCAGAATTTGATGGAAGACGAGACCCTAATGTTTTTATGGATTGGCTCCAAATAGTCGAACACTTCTTTATATGGAAGACTATGCCCAGCGAGCGAAAAGTACAATTCGTCATGATCAAACTTAAAGGACATGCTCTGTGTGGTGGGATTGCTTGCAGTCTGAACGTAAACAGAAAGGAAAGGGTAAGATCTGCAATTGGAGCAAAATAAAAGCCAAACTAAAAACAAAGTTTGTACCTAATGATTACAAGCGAGATCTATATGCACGATTGCAATCTTGGAGACAAGGTACCTTGAGCGTAAAAGAGTGCAACGAAGGATTCCAGTCTCTCATGCATCGCAATCGATTATAGGAGACCCCTGTCCAGGAAGTCACCGCTACATGAAAGGACTTCGTCCAGTTATCCAAGATGAACTCTACCTCCACAACTGTCAAAACGTCGACAAAGCCTATAAGCGAGCTGAGCGAGCTGAAGCTAAGCTTGCCAAAACCCAAACAAGGAGAACGTCTTTTTTAGTGATCCTCGTCCCACGAACTAGTTCCCCTATGACGATCTCCAAACCAATAATTCCACCATCGATAATTGCAGGTAAACCCCAAATTAACCTTCATTTTTTGGTGTCGCTCGTCCATCTATTGGAAACCCTGGATCGAGCATCTTGGCAAGCCGACCTGTTATGGGACCTGATACTTGTTTCCGAGGTTATCAAAAGGGACATAGAGCGGCTGATTGCCCAAACCCTAGGGCTATTACCGCCCATTTATGCACCATCGAGGACCTGAAGATCATGCTCCAGATCATCAAGAAGCGTCTGAAGAGGATCAAGCCGCTTTAGCTGTCGTCACTTCTGGAGCTGATGAATATTAACTTCTTGGAGTGGATGGAGATATATCCGGACCTTTCCTAGCGATTGAACATGATGGCTTTATCTCACCTGATAGCGCACCCACGAGCATCTTACTCATCCTCGCTGTCAATGACACTGATAGTTGGATGCGATGTAGCATATTCCGAACCACATGCACCTCAGAGGACGTCGTTGCTCGTTGATTATTGATGGAGTAGGCGTTGAGAACTTCGTGTCTCAAGAAATGGTCAACAAGCTGGAATTGCCAACTCAACCATTCGAGAAACCGTACGGTGTGGCATGGTTTTGAGGTATCACTCAACTTCCAATCCTTCGTGAAAGCCTCGTTAGCTTCTCGATTGGGACTTCTTATAAAGACGAGGTCTGGTGCCATGTAGCTCCTATGGATGTCTGTCATGTGCTACTTGGGAGGCTTTGGCAGTTTGATCGGGACACTGAACACAAGGGAAAATTGAACACGCATTCATTTCTTGTAAACAAGGTGTGTGTGACCCTCAGACCGCAACGTGAGGCCCTTAACCCTCGACATGTGGCATCACTTTGATCTACAACCACATAATCTGGTCAAGTACCCCACCGTCAAAGCCTTCAACTTCCGGTTTTGTATTATTGATGGAAGCTTAGACATTCCAACGGGAAGTTCAGGAGAGCTCCACTATTTACGCAGTGGTGGGACGTGAAGTGAACGGAAAAGAGATGACCTTACCCAAAGTTCCATCTGAGGTAAAACTAATCATTCAAGAGTTTGCGGACATTATGCCCGAAGAGTTACCTGAAGGACTACCCCCATTACGTGACATTCAACATAACATTAACCTAGTTCCTGGAGCAAGCTTACCACATTTGCCACATTATCGGATGAGCCCAAGTGAACACGAAGAGATGAGCAAGCAGGTCACTGATCTTCTGCGACGTGGGTATGTTCGAGAGAGCATGAGTCCTATGGAGGCTCCTACTCTACTTACCCCAAAAAAAGATGGCACATGGAGGATGTGTGTGGATAGTCATGCTATCAACAAGATAACGGTCAAGTATCGTTCGATTCCACGCCTTGATGATATGCTCGATATGCTATCAGGTGCCAAGTTATTTTCCAAGATGGATCTTCATAGCGGGTACCATCAGATTCGCATCCGGTCTGGAGACGAGTGGAAGACGGCTTTCAAGACCAAAGATAAATGGACAGTAATGCCCTTTGGCCTGTTTAGTGCCCCCAACACTTTCATGCGAACCATGAATCAGGTATTGCGGCCCTTCATCGGTAAATTTGTGGTTGTGTACTTTGATGACATATTGATTTACAACTTGACCAAAGACGACCTCTTAGCCCACTTGCGGCAAGTCTTGGAAACCTTGAGAACCCAACAATTGTTTTTCCACCTTAAGAAATGCTTCTTCATGTCTGACACGGTCCTATTCTTGGGATACATTGTCACTGTCGACGGACTTAAAGTTGACCCCTCCAAGGTTCATGCCATTCAGAGCTGGCCAGTGCCTCAAACCCTCACCGAGATTCGTAGCTTGGGTTGGCTTCTTTCTATCGATGTTTCATTCGAAACTTTAGTACTTGTGCAGCTCCATTAATAGATTGCATGTGTAAAGGTGCATCAACTTGGACTCCTGAAGCAAAAACAAGCTTTCATAATCTAAAACATCAGTTGACCAATGCCCCTGTCTTGGTACTTCCTGACTTCTCCAAGGTTTTCATAGTTGACTGCGATGCCTCACATGTCGGGATTGGTTTTGTCCTGAATCAGGAAAGACGACCTGTGGCTTTTTTAGTGAGAAGTTGAATGTGGCTCGATCACGATACTCCACCTATGATGTCGAATTCTATGTCGTGGTGCAAGCTCTCAAGCATTAGAGGCACTATCTAATTCAGCGCGAATTTGTCCTTAACTTTGACCATGAAGCCTTAAGATATCTGAACTCTCAAAAAACCCTTAACAAGCATCATGCAAAGTGGGTTAGTTTCCTCCAAGAATATACTTTCCATCTTAGGCACAAGGCTAGGACCCTGAATCACGTGGCCGATGCGTTAAGCAAACGAACACATGTCTTAAACACAATGACAGTAAGCACAACGAGATTTGGTGCTCTCAAGGATCTTTACCCCATTGATCCTGACTTCAGACTTATTTATGCAGAGTGTGTCGACACTGGACAGGATTCGATAGCCACTTATGTCCTTCATGATGGAATCCTATTCAAGGCATGTCGATTGTGCATTCCTTCCACTTCCCTTCGAGAGAATCTCATTTCAGAACTGCATAACGACGGGTTAGTTGGACACTTTGGAAGGGATGAGATTGTGGCTCTCTTCCAACAGCAATTTTATTGGCCGTAATTACGAAAAGATGTTACAAAATTTGTACAAAAATGCCAAATATGCCATAGATTCAAAGGCCATAGGCAGAACACTGGGTTGTACATACCTCTACCAATTCTTCTGCGATCATGGGAAGACGTCACCATGGATTTTGTGTTGGGCTTACCACTCACGATACGAAAAGTTGACTTTATTTTTGCGGATGGATAAATTTTCTAAAATGGCACATTTCATTGCATGCAAAAAAACTTCAGATGCATCGCATGTCGCTGATTTATTTTTTTCTTGTTGTCGTTCGATTGCATGGTGTTTCTCGTTCTTTTACTTCGGATCGTGATACCAGATTTTTAAGTCATTTTTGGCGCACGCTTTGGTCTCGTCTCAGTACTTGTTTGCAATACAACACTGCTTATCATCCATAAACAGATGGGCAAACTGAAGTAGTTAACAGATCTCTAGGGAATTTATTGCGATATATTGCAGGGGACCATCGTCCAAATGGGACCTAATTCTTTCCCAAGCTGAATTCGTGTATAATGGTTCCACTAATAGATCCACTGGTAAATTACCATTTGAGAGTGTGTATGGCTTTCCAGTTCACCAATTTCTAGATCTTACCCCCACAACCATGCATGGGAGGATTAGTGCAGCAGTTGAGGACATGGTAGAACATCTAACCCATATCCATACTGAAATCCGAGACAAACTCCAAGCCACAACCCAGAAATACCAAGCCCAAGCCTACCTACATCGTAGAGAGAGTGAGTTCAGAGTTGGAGATTTAGTGATGGTCCACCTAAAAAAGAGAGGTTCTCTTTGAGTGTCCACCAAAAATTGAGTGTCTGAAAGATTGGTTCATTCCGAATCCTTAAGGGAATTGGGCAGAATGCCTACCTACTTGATCTACTGCCAGATGTCCAGAAGCTGCCAGTTTTTAATGTTTCAGATCTCTTCTTATATCATGGAGATGAATAGACAGATGCAACCACGCCAGTAGGTTCCGTTGATGATGTGCACCAACCACCAGCTACGACTGATGCCGATCAGATAGAAGATATTGATGATGTGCGAGATGACGACTAGATGTGGCCTCTTTTGATGTCATCTAATCAAGTGGAAGGGACGATCCCTGACAAATTGCACATGGATTGACAAGGATGAGATTCGACAACTCCGCCCTGATATACTCCAGAATTATCGCAACGCCGTCTCGACGGAGCGAGATTCTTCTCAGCAGGGGGAGCTGATACAGCATGAGAAACTTTACGGATATTTTTTTCTCTTAATCTATGTTATGTTACGTGATATTTTTTTAATTGAGACTGCATTTACACTAGATTTTGTAAAAAGACTCATTATATAAGGTCTTATTATCCTTTTTTTGTTTGTTCTATTTAAAGTAATTAGTTGTATGATTGGTGGGATTTAGCCTATATAAAGGCCACCTCCAACCATATGGAAAAGGCAATGAATGAGAAATCACTTTTATTCCACTGCTAATTCTCTCTCTCTCTCTCTCTTGTTTCCCCCTTCCCCTCCCGTTCTCTTTTCTCCCTGCAACCCTACCTCTTCCTTCCCTTTCGCCCCATCTCTTTTCCACCGCCCTCCCTCTCATCTCGCATCCCTCTCCCGACCGACGACAACCAGTCGCCCCTACCAATCGATGCATCCTCCTCATCTCACCCTGCCAGTCTTCGGCCACCACCATTACATCTTTCCGTGTTGCCACCCTATCACCACCCCGCGCCAATACCTCGCCAACACCAACCCTCACACCACCCCCTCACCGGTACATCTTCGAACCCACCTCGTTGCCAACGTAACAATTCTCATGCATCCCACTGCCATTCCGCCCTTATTACTGCCGCCTCGACTGGGTCTAGGTTCTGTGCTTTCATCCCCTACAGAGCGTGCTAATTAGTAGTAAATTCCCCGCATTTTTGTCGCCTTATTTCTTTAGCTGTGGATTCTTATACCCTATTGGTTTGGTTGATAATTAGTAATCGCTGCCTGTAGACATCAGAATAATAGCCTTAATCGTCTAATAGTTACTCGGGATGAACATCTGGTGAATAAAAGTACATGGCATCCTTTTATTTATATTCTATTTTCTTTTGGTCTTCTTTGCATGTTTTCATTAATTTGGATTCAAAGAGTGTCTGGATTTATTTGCCTCATCGTGAATGATACACAAATTTCCTATTATTCTCCATATTTCAGTTATTTAGTTCAGGGTAGTTTGATTCTGCTCCCAAATCATTTAAAACCTTGGTCTGTGATTTATTTATTTCTCAGCAATAGTCAGGTTTACCATTCCTATTTAGATTCTCGCCATCAATCTTTGTAGTTGCATTAATTTTGCATCAAAGAGAAAGAAAGACCAAAGATTTTTCTCAAGTGAGATGCATTAAGGATGAGGAAGGACGCGTGCTTGTTACTCGAAAGGATATAGAGACTAGATAGAAGCAATACTTCCATAAGCTTTTCATTGGAGAAGGAAATAGAGATATCACTTTGGGAAATCTAGCTAGCAGTGAAAGTTATTTGAATCGTGCAAGATACAGACGAATAAAAAGGACGAAAGCAGAAGAGGCTTTGAAGGTTATGAGACGTGGGAAAGGTGTAGGACATGATGACATTCCGATAGAAGTTTGGGAGTTTTAGGTGAGCACGGTTTGACTTGGCTTACAAATTTATTCAATGTTATTTGGCGAAGCAAGAAATTACCTGAAGAGTGGAGGAGAAGCGTCGTGTTGCCTCGAAAGAAGGTTGAGGCAAGTTTCCAAAGTAAAAGAAATTCAATTCAGATTCATGCCAGGTCGTTCAACTATTGAAGCCATCCACTTGCTGAGGAGAGCAATGGAGATTTACATAGCTAAAAAGAAGAACCTCTATATGATCTTTATTGATTTAGAGAAGGCTTATGATTCTGTCCCACGGGAGATATTATGTAGAGTTTTAGAGAAGAGACAAGTACCTATCCAATATATTAACCTCATAAAAGATATGTATGGTAGGGCTTCATCTTGTGTAAGGATACAATCTGGGAATACTGGCTATTTTGACATCAAGACTGGTCTGCATCAAGGTTCAACTTTTAGTCCATTCCTTTTTACTTTGATTATGGATGAGTTCACAAGTCACATTCATGATGAGATACCTTGGTGTATGTTATTCTTTGATGATATTGTGTTGATTTATGAGACTAGAGATGGACTAAATGAGAAGCTTGAGGTCTGGAGACAGCTTTGGATACTAAAGGATTTCGTATAAGTAGGGCTAAGACTGAATATATGGATTATAATTTTGATGGAAGCAATGGTGAAGGAATCGATGGAGATGTTACAAATAGAATAAACGCAGGTTGGCTAAAGTGGAGAGAAGCTTCTACTGTTCTCCATGATAAGAAAATTCCTTTGAAAAACAAAGGAAAGTTTTATAAAGCAGCTGTGAGACCTTTTATGCTCTATGGATCTGAATGTTGGCCTATGAACCATAGACACGTGTAGAGAATGGCAGTAAAAGAAATGAAAATGCTAAGATGGATGTGTGGACATACACATAACAATCGGATTTGGAATGATACCATCAGAATGAAAGTGGGTATAGCTCCGATCGAAGATAAGATGCGAGAAAATCACTTAAGGTGGTTTGGCCATGTGCAAAAGAGGTCAGCATATGCACCAGTGAGGAGATGTGAGTTTTGGAATGTTGAGCCAGCTAAAGGAGGGCGTGGAAGGCTTAAGAAGTGTTGGAATGAGACTATATGAAGGGATCTTAGTTTTTTAGATCTAAGCTCGAGAATGACTCAAGATAGATCTGAATGGAGGCAAAAAATCCATGTAGCCGACCCTACTTAAAGTGGGAAAAGGCTTTATTGTTGTTGTTGTTGTACCATGTACCCTCAACCCTAGAATTATAGTAGAAATAAGCCATTAGGGAAATTGCATAGTGAACTCCAAAATATTCATGAGAATACATAATGGATCGAAATATCATGATATATCCTCAATATATCAGTGATATATCCAAATCGACAAGTTAGGGATACCGATATTACCTTCGATATCGAGATCGATATATCAAACGATATGCCATCAAGTATCCTCGATACTGATAAATTTTAAGTATTTAGTGCAATATTTCCATCATTTCAAGTTATATCATCAGTGTCGCGCCGATATTGATGCACCATCATCAATACCAACTATGTTAGTTGACGTCATTGCTTGTTCTATAAGGAAAGAAACTTGGAAGGTAATTCTTTATTCTAAGTTTTAAAATTGATTCGTTGAGATTTTGTAGCCACCTCTTATATTAACACATTTGGAAACAATCCTAAACTAAACGATTGAATTTAGGTTTTATAACATGGTTTAAAAAATCACGATATTGGCGATAAATTAGTATCACTAGAGATAGGATTTTAATATTCAAGTGTATATGAATTCCAGGATATTGCCTAATATCTCATGATATATCAACAAAATATCAGTAATTCGTCTCATATCGATCAAAAAATAAAGATTTCAGTAGAAACTTTCTTAGATATCGATCGATATCGATCGATACCATTGATATGAGGCCGATGTTGCTCAATAATACCCATTTTTTATTTTATTTATTTGAGATTTTTCTTATGTATCTATTCTTGGCTTTAAAAACACATTATGATTTATATATATAGGGCTCGGGATGCTTGAACAGGGTCTTCATCCCTCATACCTTTTTTGTGATGGAAATGAAACAACTATATAGATGATCAAGGAGTGCCTGCATACATATATGTTACAATACGCATTAGCTTGTTCGGATGATATCTGATATAGATCAACATTTTATTAATATATAATATGTGATATGATGTAGGCTTGATGTGGTAATTACACCTCCTTGATGTTACTAAATTATTGTTTGAATTCATCATTTCTTTTCTAATATCTCTCAATGGTCAACAATCAACATTCAACATTGACATGAGCAATATGCCCGATATAATGTATATTAGTCTACTAAATACACAACATTCTTGCATATAACTACATATTTGTATGTTATTTATTATTTTAAGAACTATTACGATCCTATTTTGCAAAAAAAATATTTTTTAAGTTATTCCCAAGATTCCAACTGATTTCGTTGATATATTAAAAAATTGTTAAATCCCCTGATTAATTTGTCATTTTTAATGTAGTGCAAAAATCCATCGATCAATCAAAAATCACAAGAAAATCATTCAACTAATTCAATGTGGTCAATTGTTTATTTTATATGGGCAAGTCCCAAGGTCGAAGCTGAAAAGGTAATATGAGAGTCTATAATTAATTTTCAAACCAATTTAGGATTAGGTTTCCAAAGAGGATTGTTTTTAATATTTTTAAATTTTGTAATTTTTTATGGATTTTTTTAAAAAAGACGCAGTTAATTAAAGCGCATATGATGAATGAATTTTTTTTAATTTCTATGCAGGAAAACAAATGCCATGCAATGTGTGAGAGTAATTAAGCAATGCAATATTTTTTGGGTTTTTAAATGATAATGAATGCAATGAGAAGCACAAGAAGAAGTCGCCCAATCATTGTGTGTATCTCAACTTTAATCCCCAAGCTCCATAGTCAATTAATTGCAACAAGTAATGTATCAATCAATTCCCAAATGATCTCACAATCTTTTAGCCAGATTCAAATCAGTTTTAGAGAAATGAATGCTCATAAGTTACGAATGGATTTCTCAATTTTATTAATGTATAAAAATATCTCAAAAAACTCAGCCATGGCCGATCCCAAGCTCGGGTAAACGAGGAGCGTTGCGTTAGGTAGCCGACAGCCAGCGTAAAACAATCGGAGACAACTTCCTAAATATTATTTTTTAAAATACTATTTAGGAAGTTGCCTCATGACAGTCAGATCTTTTCAACATGGATTTATGCAAACATACAGATTTTGTCGGGGCGTTCCCTATTTGCGACAAGTTGCATCGCCCAAATGCAATGAAAAATTGGCAAGGGCTGCTACATCGCAGCCTGGATGTAGTTCAGAATTTGCAAGGGTTCTCGCTTGAGGAACGCATGCGAGTAATTAAGCTAGTTTCGCTACATCACCGTCCAGATGCAGTCCAAAATTTACAAGGGTTCTCGCATAATGGATGCATGCGAGTAAAGAAGTTAGTTCAAAAGAGATTGCAAAGGAAGTTGTGGATTGGTAGTTGGAATGTTGGCGCTTTAACTAGAAAACTGATGGAGATAGTGGATACGATGGAAAGAAGGAAGATTCATATACTATGTCTTCAAGAGACTAAATGAGTTGGAGAGAAATCAAGGGAGATCGAGAAGACTGGCTTTAAACTTGGGTACTCAGGTAAAGATAAGGGTAGAAACAATGTTGGAGTAGTTATTCATAAGGATTTGAAGGATTGTGTGGTTGAGGTGCAAAGATTTGAGGATTGGCATATTTTGTTAAAATTGGCGCTTGTAGAAGAAATTATGAATATCATCTCAGTTTATGCACCGTAAATTGGTTTAGATAAAAGGACTAAACAAGCTTTTTGGGAGGATCTGGATAAGATTTTTCAAGGAATCCCACAAAGAGAGATGATTTACATAAATGGAGATCTTAATGGACATGTGGGAAAAGATGCTTCAGGGTATGCTAGTGTTCATGGAGGACATGGTTTTGGGGATAGAAATGAAGAGAAAGTCATTCTGGATTTTGTAACGGTATATGATCTTTTCATAGCAAACACTCTCTTCAAGAAGAGGGAGGAGCATTTAGTTACTTATAAGAGTGGACCAACTAGAACACAGATAGATTACTTTGTGTTTAGGAGAAGAGATCAGTTATGTTGTAAAGACTGCAAAGTAATCCTAGGAGAGAGTTTGACAACCCAACATCGTTGTTAGTCTTGGATGTGCAAATGAAAGAGCTGGTAAAGAAAAGGAGGGTTCCTAAGATCACTAGAACTAGATGGTGGAATCTTCCACTGAAGCAATCAAGCTTCAAGGAGAAGGTTTTAAAAGACTTATCTTGGGATTGTAGCGGAAGTGCAAACGAGATGTGGGAGGCAGTAGCATCTTGTATCTGAAAGGTAGCTAAAGAGATACTAGGCAAGTCGAAGGGAGGAGCTCCGGGTCAAAAGGAGGCTTGGTTGTGGAGTGAAGGGGTGCAAGAGAAGCTAAAAATTAAAAGAGCATGCTTTAAAGCTGTGTCTAAGGATAGAACAACGAAAACTATCACAAACTACAAAATAGTGAAGAAGGAAGCAAATAAGGCTGTAAGCGAAGCTAAGTCAAAAGCTTATGAAGTTTTTTTATAAAAATCTCGACTCTAAGGAGGGCCAGAATGATATATTCAGGTTGGTCAAAGCAAGAGAAAGAAAGATCAAAGACCTTTCTCAAGTGAGATGCATTAAGGACGAGGAAGGTCACGTGCTTGTTACTCAGAAGGACATAGAGACTAGATGGGAGCAGTACTTCCATAAATTTTTCATTGGGGAAGGAAATAGAGAGATCACTTGGGTGATCTAGCTAGTAGTGAAAGTTACTTGAATTGTGCAAGCTATAGACGGATACAAAGAAAGGAAGTAGAGGAGGCTTTAAAGTTTGTGAGACCTGGAAAAGGTGTAGGACCGGATGACATCCATGTATAAGTATGGAGAGTTTTAGGTGAGCACGGTTTGACTTGTCTTACAAATCTATTCAATGTTATTTGGCGAAGCAAGAAAATGCCTGAAGATTGGCGGAGGAGTAGCGTGGTGCCTCTTTATAAGAATAAAGGAGACATTCAAAATTGTTCAAATTACAGAGATATCAAGCTGATGAGTCACACTATGAAAATTTGGGAACGTACGATCGAAAGAAGGCTGGGGAAAGTTTCCAACGTAAAAGAAAATCAATTCGGATTCATGCCAGGTCGCTCAACTATTGAAGCCATCCATTTGCTGAGGAGAACAATGGAGATTTATAGAGCTAAAAGGAAGAACCTTCATATGATCTTTATTGATTTGGAGAAGGCTTATGATTCTGTCCCGCGAGAGATATTGTGGAGAGTTTTGGAGAAGAGACAAGTAATTCTCTTATACATTAACCTCATAAAGGACATGTATGATAGGGCTTCATCTTGTGTAAGGACCCTATCTGGGAAGACTGACTATTTTGACATCAACATTGGTTTACATCAAGGATCAGCTTTGAGTCCATTTCTTTTTACTTTGATTATGGACGAGTTGACAAGTCACATTCAGGATGAGTTACCTTGGTGTATGTTATTTGTTGATGATATTGTGTTGATTGACGAGAATAGAGATGGAGTAAATGAGAAGCTTCAGGTCTAGAGACATGCATTGGAGACTAAAGGATTTCATATAAGTAGGGCTAAGACAGAATATATGGAGTGCTCCTTTGATGGAAGCAATGGTGAAGGAATTGAGGTGAAGATTGGTGACAATAACATTCAGAAGAGAGATTCTTTTAGATATATGGGATCTATTTTGCAACAGGACGGGTAAATTGATGGAGATGTTACTAATAGAATAAATGCAGGCTGGCTAAAGTGGAGAGGAGCCTCTGTTGTTCTCTGTGATAAGAAAATTCCTTTAAAAATTAAAGGAAAGTTTTACAAAGCACCCGTAAGATCTGTTATGCTCTATGGATCTAAATGTTGGCCTGTAAACCATAGACATGTGCAGAGAATGGTTGTAGCAGAAATGAAAATGCTAAGGTGGATGTGTGGACACACACGTAAAGATCGGATTCGGAATGATGCAATCAGAAAGAAAGTTAGTGTAGCTCCGATCGAGGATAAGATGCGAGAAAACTACTTAAGATGGTTTGATCATTTGCAAAGAAGATCAATGGATGCACCAGTTAGGAGATGCGAGTGTCGGGATATTGAGCTGGTTAAGAGAGGGCGAGGACGGCCCACGAAGTATTGGAAAGAGACTATACGAAGGGATCTCAGTTTTTTGGATATAAGCCTGAGATTGACCCAAGATAGATCTGAATGGAGGCGAAGAATCCATGTAGCCGACCCTACTTGATTGTGGGAAAAGGCTTTGTTGTTGTTGTATAAAAATATCTCAAAATGAATAATCCACTGTCTTATATGACAGAAAATCAAAAGATTTTTAAAACGACCTCAAAAACCTCAATATCAGACAATAAATACTCAAGATATGAATAAAATAATTCTAAGGGTATAAATATAATAATAATAAATATAAGTATTTCAAAAATAACCTTTTGGAAGGGCTTGACTTAAATTTCTTGAAGCAGGCACGTACGCCGTGTAATTGAACCCATGTGGGGGGCTTGTACGTAAATTCCAAGAGCGTTGGGGGTACATGTGCAAAATGCCCAAATCATGTATGTAACTCACAGGGTGGTGGTTCAGAGATGGGTTCGGATCCTGGCCTCCACGTGGCCACTACTGGATGCTTCGAGGATCTCGAGGGTAGAGGCTTGAGTACTCGTTCGGAATGAAGCCCAGTGCGTTGGATCAAAGTCGATCCAATGGTGATCGGTGCAGTGCTTGATCAATAGTACAAATGATACCTTATGAAGCTTATCAACAATGCTAGTTGTTGTGAAATAAGCGCCACCCGATCTTAATCGGGTGGTATCTGTAGCGTGGAGCAAGGTCCTTCCCCTTCGATCGAGGGAGTTCATCCTCCTTGCAGTTGTTGCTCCTCTATCCTCGACAACTGTTGTGACGGACTCTAGTAATGCTTACGCGATGGGGGCGGGCGGGGAGGGGGTTCTTTGACATGATCCTACAGGGATATGGGTGGCTCGTGCCTTTAGGGCTTGGCTCCGATGTTATGCACAAAAGAAAAAATATGGGGATGGTGCTCCTTTAGTGGCTCGATGACCGGAGCAAGTACTCTAGCCACGATTTCGGCTGGAGGTGGAAGGCTATGATTATATAGAAAGGATATCAAAGAGGCCCTGAAGGTGGAGTCGGTCTCGATGTTGGAGTGTGTTGGATTGATTTGGAATTGAAGTATAATGACAAACTCGACAACTCCATAGCTCCTCGTGTAGACAGCATGGTTTTATAATTTCAACATTCAACAACCAATACAAATTTAATTCTCTCTTTTCAGCAATAACTCAGTTCAAGACAAAGATTTGAAAGTTAAACTACATGAGCTGAATTCAATTTCTCGCTGCAGAATCAAGTGATGTAAAATAATTCAAAAGAATCATTTGCAAGGACAAGCAGTTTCTTGTTACTGCAGAAAAATAAAGTTAACAGAGGGTAGAAATCTTATTAAATTAAAGCACGAAATCATTAGTTGCTTTGACAGCTCAAAAGTATAAAGCAATGATAATGCATAATTCGTTGTTAAAGTTGAAGATGATGTTAAGAAACACGCCTGAAAATCTAAATCAGAAAATATGAAAGCAAAATATGCCCACCTTATGATGACATAAGATATCTGCTGAAAAGTAACAACAATGATCAAATGAAGGCTACAAATTTTAGCTTCAAAGGGAAAAAATAAAATATATCAAAACTAAACTTTCAATAACCAAAAGTGTGCATAATTCCTTCCTTTTAGATTAAAAATTACCATAACACCATAATAATACAATACTTTATATAACTATACCGTTTTCATTTTCCTTTCTTTTTAGGAGCAAGTATCTTGCTAGTCAGGAATAGGAGTGCAATCCCCCTCTATAAAAAAGAAGAGATCGGTGCTTAGTAGAAAATAGATATTCATGTCTCTCCACTAATATCTCACATCTACACTTTCCTAACTTTTAGCCGGTTTACATATCAACGTCTGCCATCTACCCTCTACTGCCTCCTGCCAGCAACACCCGCACCATTTCCCTCTTCATCCTCATCCCAACTTCATCAGGCGTTTTGTCCAGAACTTAACACAATCTACCACAATCTATTGATACTTACCTCTCTCCATCACACGTCTACCTACCACCATAACTTCACCTCAATTGCCCTCCTCATTTCCTCATAAATAATCTATCATAAAAAACGATGAGCAACCGCCTGCAGTATCTCTTAAAAGTGAGCAACAACCTCTATCCATCCTCCCTAAATTGCTACCACCACCAGGAATCTACTTAAGTAACCAGTCTTTCTATTGACCTTATGTCATGTGCAGTAAAAACCACCACTATCAACTCGCCTGCACCATAATCAATCATAATCAAGTCCTAGACATTTTTTATGCTATTACAAAGAACAATACACCATTTTAATTCATGTTTACACCTATGCAGATTTGAGCTAAGTTTTTTTCCATTACTTTGGTAAATGTGAGCAAAGAGAAAAAAACTTAAAGTTAAAAAATGTCCATTCTAATAGTGACTAAAATGACCAAAAGTTGGCCCAAACATGATGCGCCACATGTGACATGACAACAATAGTTCAAGGGAATGGTTGATGTAAGGTAGGGAAGGATGACAATTATGCGAGTAAATAAATGGATGGTAGACAAATGAGGCAACCTACTACAAATAACAAATATAACAAGAGGTTATGGCAAACTTAATATCAACACTTAGGGAAGGAGGACAACAACAATGGTGATGTGGAGATGGTACAACAACAGGGGAATGTGGCGATGGTAAGGTTAAGGTGTGGTTGTGCGAGGCATGCATAAATTATCCATGCAACATGGCAAGAAGACTGAAACAAGCACTCAAGACCGGGTTGGAAGTGGGCTAAGAGGCAGGCAACAATGGTGTGGCTTAGGTGATGCAGTTCGGAGGGCTAAGGTGTTAAGCAGGGGAGATTAATTTTGATCTATTAAGCATGGACTTTCCATTTATATCAAGGTGATATACATGTTTATAAGGAAAGACTTCATATTCTAAGATGCACATAAACCAATCTAATCGTAAACAAAAGAAGGAAATGATAAAAAATTTCTCTTTAATATATTATCCACGGCATAGATACATCATTTCCTATATCCAATATCCCTTGCCCATGTAGTCGCTACTTGTCGGCCATAGATTTGAGTCAAAACAAAAAAAAATGGCAGTGGGAAAAATGTGGGCGAAATCGTGAGGAAACCATCTAAATTTCATTAGAGGGAAAATCAACTTTGCAGGTTATTGTTGACAGAGTTGAGTTGTTTTGATTCTACCTTGATTCAAATTGTACAAAATCTCTGTGTTCTTGTGCTAAGACCTACTATATAGCATTGGTGGAAGATCATGTACTTCCACCTTGATGAAGAAACTTTACGTGTGTGGTGGTAACGAAGTATATCACCTAATATTATAAAGCCTTACAAAAAGAGAATCATGGTATGCACAATTAAGTCAGTTTTATATCTAATGTTTTCTATTCCTTGGGAAAAGAGGAAGCATCTACCTATGCAGTGGTTAGACCAGAATGCTATCGAATATGACCGCACAATTTAACACCTCTACCTATGCAAAGAGATTTAATGTCCCATCCGACATAATCAAGGCTAAGAAAAAGAGGCATCTGCTTATGAAGAGATTTCAGACGATGTCCCTCAATATGATCAAAATATTCTGAAACTCTACATATTCAATGGTTAACCTAATGTGTCACCTGATATAATCAAATCTTTTAGAAAAAAGAAAGAGGCATCTACCTATGCATTGATCGAATCAGTGTCTTAAAATATGATCAAAGTCTTCGAAAACTCTACCATGTCGTGGAATATTTAGTATGTCACCTAACATGTTTATGCTTAGATCTTGGATGGGGGAGGACTCTACTTATGTAGTGGTGTGTCAACTGAACTATATAATATGGTTAGTTATCAAAAACCTCTAGCTATATTGTTGAGATATTAGTTATTTTTATTATCGTTGTCTTATTTTCTATTGCTTTCTTCTTCTTTTTGTAATTTGCCTCATAGGTTTCTCTCCTATATAAGAGAACCCTAGGGCCTCTCATAAAGCAATGAATTCTTTTCCCTCTACATGGATATCCCGTTTCTGGCTGCGTAGCTGAACAGATTGAGCCTTCTGATACTCTTGCTTCCCAGGAAGATCCTCTTCTGTATGATATCATCTCTCGCATTCGAGAGATTATGACCCCTACTGCAGGAACCCCCATTACAGATACAACAACCACATACAGAGCCTCTTCGAGCTCCTCAGGTATCGCTTATGCATTCACGGGTAGTCATGGTGCGGATATGACAGAGTGGAATATGGACTCTGGTGCTTCTCACCATCTTTGTAGAGACAGAGCACAACTGAAGTCCTACAGGACCATACCACCTGGTAGATGGGTTGTCATTGCCAATGGCGACCACTTACCAATTACAGGACAGGCGGAGGTGCATCTGACGCCATCTATGCATCTTCAGAATGTTCTATATGCTCCTGACTTTCAGATGAATTTACTTTCCATTAGTCAGATTACTAAGGATCCGCATTGTCGTGTCATCTTTGATCCATCTTCTCTTGTATTTCAGGACATACTCACGGGCAGGGTGATTGGAAGTGGTCGTGAGCAGCAGGGACTCTACAGACTGGTACAACCTTCTCACATTGGCGTTTCCACTATACCTAATGGAACAGTCTCTCCATATATGTGGCACCTTCGTTTTGGCCACCTTCCTCTGCAGAAGTTATGACATGTTCTCCCTAAGATTTCCACGAGATCCTCCTTTCAATGTGAGGCATGCCAGCTTGGGAAGCATCATCGTTCACCTTTCCATCCCGTTAGAGTCGGGAGCAGTTCCCAGTTGTTTGAGCTCCTTCATTTAGATATCTGGGGTCCGAGTCGTGTTCCTGATCATCAGGGACATCGTTTTATCTTGTTGTCATTGATGATTTTTCTAGACTTTCCTGGGTCTTTCTTTTGAAGAATAAGTCTGAGGCTGGATCCATGATCAAATATTTTATTAATGAAGTGAGGAATATTTTTTCTGCTAATGTCAAATATATTCGCACTGATAATGCCTTAGAATTCTGCACCTTACAGCTTTCTGAGTTTTTTAGATCTCTTGGCATTATTCACCTGACCTCATGTGCCTATACTTCTCAGCAGAACGGTGTTGCTGAGCGCAAATATCATCGCTTACTTGATGTGACCAAAACCTTGTTGATACTGAGTCATGCTCGTCACTCTTACTGGGGTGATGATGTCCTTACTACATGCTATTTGGTGAACCACATGCCCTTGTCTGTGTTGGGAGCGAAGATTCCTTTCTCGATTGCGTTTCCCAAGAAGGATCTTTTCTCCCTTACACCTCGTGTGTTTGGATCTGTTGCTTTTGATGATGTCTCTCCATGTCGGGACAAGCTCTCTCCTAGAGCTGTCAAGTGTGTGTTTGTTGGCTACTCTCGTACCCAGAAGGGGTATCTTTCCTTTATCCGCTAAAGTGAAAGAAATTTGGCAGTGCTAACGTTTCTTTGAGTCGCTTACGTATTTTTCTCCTACAGGTGACAGACTAGCCCCATCTTACTTAGCCCCATCTGACTCTGACGATGAGATCTACATGCCTCCACCTTCTACCGTCGTTCCTCCGCTTCCCTTTACTCCTGCTCTACCACCACCTCCTCAACCACCACCACCTGCTCATGTGGCTCCATCTCTTACTCTGACTCAGTTTTTGCCACGTGTTTCTCCTCGTAGGCCTCGCTCGGTTCCCCATGCTCACAGGTCTTTCCCGTCATCCAGCATGCCTCATGTATGTACTAAGCACATTGTTTCTATTGGTGGCACTACTGAGTTGTCTGTGCAGCATGATTCTATACAGGATGTGCAGATGCCCTCTCAAGAGGAAAACTCATAGGTCACAGACTCGGCAGATGATCTTGGTGTACCGATTGCTTTGCAAAAATATAAACAAAAGTGCGCTACTTATCCTCTTGCAGCCCAGGTTTCCTTGAGTAGGTTGTCAGAGGATTTCAAGAGGTTTGCCTTGGCACTATCAGCCGTGCAGATACCTCAGACGTATTAGGAGGCTCTAAAGGGAAGTTAGTGGAGGTTAGCCATGGAGGAGGAGATAGCTGCATTATAGTCACATGGCACGTGGAGTCTTGTTTCTGCTCCAGTCGATGCATCTATTATGGGATGCAAATGGATGTTCACTATGAAACACCATGCATATGGCAGCGTGGATCGCTATAAGGCAAGACTTGTAGCATGTGGGTTCACCCATACATATGGGGTGGACTATCAGGATACTTTCTCTCCAGTTGCTAGAATTCTACTCTACGTGTTCTATTTTCTGTTGTTGTGATACGTGATTGGCCCATGTATCAGCTTGATGTGAAGAATGCCTTCCTCTATGGTGATCTGCAAGAGGAGGTCTACATGTAGCAGCCACCTGGGTTTGCCGGTGAGGGGGAGTGTCAGAAGGTTTGCAAGCTACACAAGGCTATCTATGGCCTTAAGCAGAGTCCAAGAGCATGGTTCCAGAAGCTCTCGAACTTGATAGAGCAGCAAGGGTTTGTGAGATCGACTATTGGTCACTCCTTATTTCTGTAGAGGACCCAGAGAGGTACTATTGTCATTCTTGTTTACGTTGATAATATTATTGTTACAGGAGATGACGAGCAGGCCATTTAGGGTGCTAAGGACTTTCTAGGTCAACAATTTGTGACCAAGAACCTTGGATACTTACGTTACTTCCTTGGACTGGAGTTTGCCAGGAACCAGCGGGGTCTTGTGATGACCCAGAGAAAGTATGTGATAGATCTTCTTTCAGAGACAGGCATGGCAGATTGCAGACCTGCCACTACTCCGCTTGATCCGAGCATGAAGTTCTATGATGATGATACTGAGGAGACCGACAAGAGAAGGTATAGAGAGCTTGTTGGCAAGCTACTATATGTAACTATTACCTGGCTCGACATAACATTTGCCGTGAGCAAAGTGAGTCAGTTTATAGAGCAGCCCAGACAGGCACATATGAATGCAGTCCATATAATTCTGAGATACTTGAAGACTTCACCTGGTACTGGACTTCTTTTCAGCAAAGGCACATCTCTCTCAGTGACAGCATGCGTAGGTGCAGATTATGCTGAGTATCCAAAGGATAGAAAGTCTACGTCTGGATTTGATATGTTCATAGGGAATTCTCTTATTTCATGGAAGAGTAAGAAGCAGACTGTGGTTTCTAGATCAAGTGCTGGATCGGAATACAGGTCCATGGCACAGGCTAGTACAGAGATGATGTGGGTCAGATCCGTTCTTACTAACCTGACTATAGAAGTGCCTCTTCCCATGCACCTCCAATGTAATAATCAAGTTGTCCTCTTCATTGCAAATAACCCAGCCTTTCATGAGAGGACGAATGACATATAGGTGGATTGTCACTACACTCGTGACATGATACAGAAGGGTATTATCACTAATACGCATGTCAGCTCTGGAGATCAGACATCAGATATACTTACAAAGGCTCTAGCGAGAGGACCTTATCAGAGATGTTGTTCCAAGCTGAGCCTTATTGATATCTACGCTCCAGCTTGAGGGGGAGTGTTGAGATAGTTACTATTTTTAGCATTATCCTTTCTGTACTTTTCTATTTTTTGTTTCATCTTTCTGTAATTTGCCCAATGGTTCTTCTCCTATATAAGGGAAACCTTGGGCCTCTCATAATGCATTCCAGTATGTTCCTTTAACAAAGGGCCCTCCGATTGCGACTGGAGTTGATACTCTCCTCGGAAACAAAGGACCAGGAACTCGAATCTATGAAGGGCTCCGTCGGCACAGGCAGGAACCGATCCCCCATCGGTCTCCCTTCTTCATGAAACAACAACAACAAGGAGGGGGAGGAGAAGAAGAATACCTGGGAGCGTGAAGCAGTGAGCACGTCGAGCGGGAGAGCGAAGCCCACAGACCTAGAGAGAGCAATGGCGTGAATTGCACCGAGTTGGTTCTGTTTCTCAACGAACCTAGAGAGAGCGTGAAGGGGAGCTTTTAAGCTGGGGTGTTTCCCAGGTCCAAAAATTATTACGGGTCCGATTATGTATCCAAGTATGATTTTGCATATCCGGGTATAAGGTACACTTACTTCGAAGTTCCATGATTTATATGATGTATTTTGACTTTGAGTTCTCCGTGAAATTTATAGATCTTGAAAAGATACATAACTTTCATGTTGAACACTTTTAAATTTGACACCATTTACTATATTCTTTTTATTTTACAATGATTTAACTATTTTAAATTTTTCTGATTGGGCCACGTTACCCGACCTTTCTATGGCCCCTACATCCATTTGAGATGGCTGATCTGTTGATCAGACGACCCTGATCAAAGCAACCCCGCCTCTTCCTAATCTGCTTGTTTACTTGATCAAGCAGTGCTCATGAGCCCAATTGCGCTCAAACATGGGCCATTGATCGCTTGATCCTATGACCAAGCATCATTGTTAACCTCTGTCGGTTCCAAGCCAAGAGTCGTGTCCCTTCGACCGACCTCTTGTCTCCCCTTTTCGTCGGTTGATCTACCTGTCGTCTTCTCGTGAGTCTGGTATCAGTATAATCGCCTCTCATTCCTCTTGCATGCCATGCCCTCCAACTCTAACATCCTCTTCACGTGAGGCAACTGGAGGTGGTTGAAACCACCTCTGTCAGTTGTGTAGAGGGCAAACAAAAACCCCATCTATTCAACTTCCAAGCTATATGCCTTCATACGAGAGTTCCTCTGAGCCATGTTCTTCCTCTAGTGACAGTTAGAGTAAAAGACTAAGAGAGAGAAAGGAGAGAGGTTTGTTTATTAATTATTGATGTGAATTAGATTCACATTGGATGATTAATTGAAAATATAATTTACATTTTGTTTTGGGGTGATGTGATTCACATTTCCAATGGCATGATTGCAATATTTACAAGATAAATATGAATTATTTTTTGTGAAGTAATTTACAACAAATGTTGTTGTAAATATTGGAGATATCATGAGATAATGAGGAGATTGACCCATCCACCACAAGAGGGTGGACGACCACCAACCTCCATTAGGAGTAGGGTGGTCGTCCCCCCATTTTTAGGGATGAGGGCAATTTTCTCCTCCCTTATCTCCAAGGTCAAATTGATTTAATTTGAATTGATTTATATTGATTTATTAGTCTATATTAATTTAAAGTAAATTAATTATTGTTGTGTTTTTACAACAACATCATGGCATTGAAAGAAACACAAATCAATCCCATCCATTGATTTTGTGTTGTCCATGGATTGAGATACATGGACTCCCAAAACCCTATATAAGAATAGACACCCGTTGCTCTTCGGAAGACAACAACTCTCTCTCTCTCTCATTCTCACGCCAACCCCTTCTCTCTCTCCTTGAGTGGTCGTCCACTCTTCCCTAGAGAGAAGGTTGTAGGTGTCATCGCATCATCGTTGTGATGCTGCTTCAACAACTGTTGAATCTCCGTCTTTTTTAGTGCGCCTTTCATGTGAAGAAGGCATTCGATCTCGTGAGATGAGATTAGGAAATCCATTGCTTGGATCATCGACTTAGATTGCGAGAAGTACGCGACTCATCTCCACGCTTGCAAGCATCTCCTCCGATGGATCGAACTTGAGACAGGAGGTCTCTTTTCTTAGAGTCTCGATCACAACCACGCTACAAGAGGTATTCCTATATCTACTGGTGGTTAGATGAAACAATCCAAGAAGTGTTCTTGGATCATGTGGTTTCATCGATTAGAAATTTTTAAATTATGTTGCACTGAGCAACTAGTGCGGCTAGTCCCTCTCGATCGTATATGATGTGATCCTCACGCTTTCGTGATGTGCTTAAGAATTTCCCCATATCCTTCAAGTGTTATCTACAAGACCCCAAGAATGATGTGGATAAGAATTACAATATTTTTGGTATATACATAGACGAATCTAAGATAACTAAATTGGATTTAGTTATCTTGGATAAGATTAATGCGGATAGTGTTACCTATAATTATCTAGGATAATGTTGATAAGATCGTCATAATTTTTTGAGACTTGATTGCAAATTGGATTCACAAATTTAATGTGGATGTGAAATTGGATTCATGTTGCACATTAATAAATGTAAATTGGATTTACTTTTAGTTTTGGGACAATGAATATGATTCATAAATGAGGATGGCTTCTTTGTAATTATCACAAATAATTTGAAATCATTTGATGATAAATAACCTTTAACAATTAGGCGTTGAAAGTTGTTAGAAACAGTAACTAATAGAAAATTAAAAAGGAAAGAATCCCACAATAAAAATGGGGGACAACCATGGTGGATGTCCCCCTTAATGATGGGATTATTCTGTTTTATTTTTCTCCGTAATATTATTTTTTTGGTTGGAGTTTGTTGTTGGTGATTGACTTGTTGGAAAAGTTGATAAATTTGATTAATGTTTGGGTCAAATAGAATTCCATGAATGTCATCTTGTTTATGAAATAAGACATGAATTTGAAATATTAATATATGCTTTGGAATGTATATGATTGATATTGTCACACTCTATTGAAAAATTTACAGATATACACTGGAAGGAGGCAGTCAAACAAGGATTTGAACTTCAGGTATATTAAAGTCTTCCATTATGTAGGATGATGGAGTATTAGGAATACTCTAGGTTGATATGTTCTTTCTAGATCATAAACCACGACACTTCCATTTTAAGGGAGTGATGAAATCAAACGTATTCTAGTGGCTCAATTTTATGCCCTAATGCTATGAGAATTAACTGTATTGGGATACATATCATAGAATCCAATTCCAATGTCCAATTCTAGGTCCAAATGTTGGAAATAAAAATGGAAATTGAGATGGATTCACTTCCATCGCTCATTTATAAGCTCCAAATGGATTGGAAAATGATTAGAAATGTAAATGAAAGTTGAGATCATACCATACTCCATTTATGAGCTCACATGAGCTGGACAGTATGATGTGTTTCATGAAAATTTATTTAGACCCTGAAATTTGATAGATATCCAGATTTCATGTCATTATACATGGATAATATAATCTCATTAACATTATCTCCAAGTATCCATGAAAGCTACTTAGAAATTCTGATTGGATTAGGACTAGTACAATATGATATCAATATTATGATAATAAATGTCATTATCATGGATATAATTATCTAAGGAGAGTGTGAATGCAATTCACATTTTTTATCATTAGTTAATATGACTAATGATTCATATTAGTTAATTTTTATATGAATATGATTTGTATATTATTTCAAGGCATATGTGAATAGTATTCCCTTTGCAAAAAATTAAATGTAAATTGTATTACATTTTATATTAGGTTTATGAAAATGGATTCATAAATTGAGAAAGTACTTTCGTGAATAACCCAATCATGATATATGTAATTATCAAAGGATAATTGAATTATAATATCATGGTATATTTTCGAATTAAAATTTATTAGGATTATCCCACCATGAGAGCCATATTTGTTGTGGTCTCTCTCTTAAATTTGTATAGTTATCTTGATGATTATATTGGATAAATGGTTGGCCAACCTTTTGTAGGATTAGTTTTCCTACATGACAATCAAAAGAAGAGAGAGAGAGAGAGAGAGAGAGAGAGAGAGTTGTTGTGGACATTGACAAATCCAAATTACCCTTTGTTAATTAAGTTGATAATGTTGTAGTCCAGCAAAATGGACCAATCAAAAATCAACCACATGAATAAATTGATCAACCAAACAATGTGTGGTTTTATGTATTTTTAACCCAGGAAAGGCCCAGGGTTGACTCAAGGAAGCAAATAATGAGCTTAGATTCAAATCAGATCACTTAATGCGCGGTTTTCAAGAGTCATATTTTTTGTGTTTTTGGAATGCAAGTGAAAAAGAAGATGCGAGAATATGCAAATGAGACGGTTTCTTAAGGAATACAACAAAACTTAGCCAATTTATATTTTAATATAAAAAGGATACAAATTAGTAGAGTGATATTTTTCTATAAATCTTATACAATAATTAATGCAAAATGTAATTTTTTGGAATTTTTGGGCTTAAGATGCGATCATGAAAAAATGAATATTATTAGGATTTTTTATGCAATTTTATGAACAATCAGGATGCAAAATTAATGAAACTTGGATAGTAATAGTAATTAGAATATGATGAAATGCACATACTGTGATTTTTTGTAATTTTCTAAGACAATGTGATTTTTTTTATGAATTTCTAAAATAAACATAGTGAAACCTAATTATTAATTCTTAATAAATCCATAGTATTAAATAAAGACAATCCAAAATTATTTCAAGTAGAGCTTTCAATGATGAATCCAGAGGACTTGAAATTTTATCGAAAAATTATATATGGTTCAAACTAAAAATCAATAATTTATTTTAGGAACATCAAAATTGCATTTGAGGTGAAACTTGGTCTCATTAATCACAACAATGGATCACACAAGTGGATAATGTTGTAGAATTTCTAGAGCATACAGTGATTTACTACAAATTCTAGATCAGAAATGGGTAAATTATAGATGGATTTCACTCATATAATTTTAGTAAATCATCATATAGCATAAAAATACAAACAAAGTTTCAAATGCTAAAGGATTTAATGCCCCACGTACTACTAGTTTTGAATTTATAAAAATATAGAATAATGATGTCCAAACCAATGCTCAAACACAATGTCCAAACTGCACTAAAAAATAAAAGATCAAGCAAAAAAAGTTGTACCTAAGGATACTTCTTTAATTACCTAAATTTGCAGGGGCTGGAAGCACAGTTAGCCCACGCACATGTTGTGCACGTATGTTGTGCACGTGAGGGTTGGAAAATGGGGCTTTGTGCCCTTCTTCTTCGTGGGCTCAAATTGCAGAGCGTGCACCACCATTAGAAACGGTGGGTCGCGACGGTTGGTGGAATCAGCAGAGCTAGGTAGGAGGATGACGGCTGTGCTTCCTTGCAGCATGGATGGTAGGGAGGACAGCGGACGGCGGTAGTGGAGCACAGTTGCGCATGGCTGTGCGTAGGAGCTCGCGGTCAGCTGCTGTTGCGGACGAATCAGTGAAAGGAGGCCCGGCCTCTTGTAAGCGACACCGCTCGAGATTTTGCGGTCCAAGGAGGAGGTCTGAGGCGGAGATGTCGGTCCGTTGCGTCTCGTGTTGATCTGTTCTCCAACTACGTGTTGCTGACCAAGACGAAGGAAAGGTGCTCCAACCGATGCACTCCGGATCTCCAATGTCTCTTGACAATGGCTACATCCTCCTCTCGAAGGGGGGCTGGAACACGATGAATGATGGTCATTGGAGCGATGGATTCTGACGAAGAGGGATGTTGTAGCTGGTGCATTAATGGTCCTCGACATGGTCTGTTGTCGGTGTCGTGACAAAAGGAGAGGATATATTCTGATGAAGAAATGGACCCATTGGTGAATCAGTGAAGAGGCTCAGCCGTGGATGCTCCTATATCTGAACGATGACAAGGAGGACCGTTCTCCTTTTGGATCTTGGAGGTCACCCCGTTGAGTTTTAAAACCCTATGAAGGAGCTCTGATCCATGAGCTATGCCGTTGCGTGGTTCGCCCAAGGATGGTTGGAGCTGCTTGACAAAGGTTCCCAGTCTTGCGTGGTTCTGCTCTGATTCGACAAGATGCCAATGATGGTCCGCAACCTCGAGGTTACGGCTGCTCCAAACACGAGTGTGGTCTACTGGTGATGGTCGTGGCTCAGGAGCGGAGGAGCTATGATGGTGGTTCAAAATACACGCATGAAGGGCATAATCTGGGATTACTGGGAGGTGCTGAGTAGATGATGTCGTGTGGTGG
Organism: Ottelia alismoides; assembly: GCA_037367405.1. NCBI lineage: Eukaryota > Viridiplantae > Streptophyta > Magnoliopsida > Alismatales > Hydrocharitaceae > Ottelia > Ottelia alismoides. The sequence goes on from JAZKJV010009536.1 coordinate 689,155, forward strand.
GTGCAAAGGAGGTGTAGGCGAAGAAGTAGAAGTGGAGAAGGGGGAAGATAGACGTAGGGGACAAAGGAGCAAACTCCCCAGTTCCAACATAGGAGTCTTACTGGATTTGTTAAGGGACTTTGAATTTTTTGATTAATTAATTCATGAAAGATGCTCGAAAAATCAAACAAAAATCATATTCATGATCAGAAGGCATTATTTGTCCATAAATATGCAAAAGTTTTGTCGACTTGGTGAAAGAATGATGGTGAAATGAAGAGATAGAAAGTGAAGAAAGAAGAAGAATGGATGATGAAGAAGAATAGAAAAAAAATGAGGAGGAGAAACAATTCGTTTACCTATGATGTGTGGAGATTGAAATGCCACGGGATGGGCTTTAGGCGGAGCCCCGGTCGTCGCTCAACCCCGCAGCAAGTGGCGGAGCTCGAGCAACTCAAGGGTACATGCTGCGGCAAGGCTTGTTCAGCCATGGATCTCACCGGAGGATGGGAGATTTTCGCTCGAAGAGAGTGACCTTCTCTGTCACCGGAGGTCTTCTCTTAGTTCGATCTGTTTTCTCTCAACAAGGGAAGATAATCCTGGAAGTTGGAGGTGGCCATGGGTTTTGTTGGGTGACTAAGCGGTTAGTTGTTGACACGCTCTCGGTCAATCTACTAATCAAACACAATTAGCAATTGTTGTATGACCAGACTTGAGAGGCAAATCAAACAACAATCAACCTGTGCAAAATGAATAAAGCAATTCAAGTGAAGTGAGTCAAAATTTATTTTATTTTAACTCTACAAAGTAGGTGTACAGTGACAAGTATGCAGAGTGTTGAACACAGAGAGCAAAGGGGAGTAGAGAAAAATGAGCAACCTACTTAGATGTTTTTGTGTGTTTTTTATTTTTAATTATTTTTTGGGTATGTTATATATATATATATATATATTTCAATTTAAATTTTTATTTTATGTTTTTCTTTTGCAAATTTTTAGTTGCTTTTTTTTTAAAGGGTGAATATATATTTATATCTCTATAATAATATAGATATTATGAGTATAATATATGAGTTATAATAAATAAAAATATAGGAAATATATATAGAAATAATCCTTTTTATTTTTTAAAAGGTTTTTAAATATATAGTAGGTATGTATAAATAATAATACTAATAATAATAAGTATATAAGTATGTACAGTCTATATGTGTACAATAATTGTAAATATAATGATATATAGTTAAGTTTTACAATATTAAATGCTTTGTGTTTTTTAAAATTTTCTCTATTTTTGTGATTTTTATTATATTTTTGTCTAATTTTTAGATATTTTTAATGTAATAAAAATGTCAAAACATGGGGTTATAGTCCATTTTTTTGGGTTTCGAAAATAGGTATTTAGTTACAAAAATACTCAAAACTATTTTAATATATACTATATAATATAAATAAAAAAGAAAATAGAAAACTAATTTTTAATATTTGATAGAATTTTTACTGATTTTTATTGTATTTTTAGGGTTTTGAAATTTTTAAGGTTTTCTTTTTGTATTTTTGTTATTTTTGGTCTAGAGTGATAATATATAGTAATAAGTATACTCTTATTTTTTGGAAAAATTTTAAGATAGGTTTTATATTTTTTTTGAATTTTTTCTCTGTAAATAAGGACTAATAGATCCTAAATGATTTTTAATAAATTGAAAAATACATTGAAATGCTAAATAAAAATTTAGGCGCATATCAGCACAATATCAAGCATTCACAGAAATTTTCCTATAATTTTTGGTGGAGCTATTTAATAAAAATAAAAGGACAAGTAATTAAGTAAACCGATTAGTAAGGGTATATTTGCAATAAAAATAAACTTAAAGGGTCTCTGTGCAAATATCCTAAAAATTTAACACTTAAATCACCCATTTTAGCGCTAAATGAAATAGGCAAACCCGCAAGGGTTTCGCTGCAAAATGCCCACCTAACGTGGGTCGCCACGTGAGGTGAGTCAACAAGGGGCCAAAATGCAAATATATGAAAGTTTTGAATTCGAATGCAAATATTACAAAAATATTATAATGCAGATGAAAGATTTAAATAATAAATATTAAATACAAAATAGCGGGGGCTTAGATGTGTAATTTACCCCCAACGCACGCTATCCAATGATGCTCCACGCATCACTTTACTTAATCAATGACCTAGACGACCCATTACCTTTTCGTGGTTGGACGACTCTGATTAGATCCTGATGAGGGATCAAAAGGTGGCAGATGCTCCCATCTAATGGCGGTTGTACACTCTAGAGGAGGCGCTAGATCGGACAGTAGGGAGACCTCCTGGACGAATTGAGGAAGAAAATCGCCCGAGGTTCGATCGACTCGATATTGATGCTCCGACCGCCCCGAGGAGCTACTGAAGTCTCAAAAAGCTCTTGGGGGCTTCCTGCATCAAACTATGGTGCCAAGAAGCTTCGAACCTCGTTGAGGAGAGGCCTGGAGGTTGAGAAAACATAGACACCTAGAGCAGCCTCCACTGGACACAATTTGCCTCAGATGAAGCTTTGTCCAGCTGGGACCTGCAAGGTTAGCATGAGAACACAAAGATGAATATCCCAGGTCTTGTATTCGGTGGAAATGGCAAAGGATGAGGTGAAGTGTGGAGAGCTCCAACGAAGTAGCGTAGGAGGGAGCTCGGATGATCTCCAATCCTTGCAAGATCGAAGGGGATACATGTGGAATCGATGAAGTGTGTGAGGGAAAGATGATGAGGGCGAAGATGGGTCGAGACAAGGTGAATGTGATGATGAATTCCAGCTGGAGCTTAAGGCTCCAACAAACTAAGATCTGAAATTGAAACTAGATTACAACCTAAATGGTAAAAGTAAAACCTAATCTATGCTTATGTAATGAAATGAAAAATAAAAGGTAAGGCTAATGATGAAGCGATTTTTCCACGGGTCTAAATATGCCTCACACAAGGTGGAGGCAAAGTCATTGTGGCGACCCGCAAGAAAATCCAGACTTTAGTCAACAATCAACCCACAACAGAAATCAAATAATGAAAAGCAAGATGTGGAGTTAAAATTTACTATAACTCTACAACAAAGATGTGTATAGGTGCAGGTATGTGTAGAGGTCTAACGCAGGGAGTAGACAGGTAGAACAGGGCAATAATGCTCAGAAATGTGAAAGTGATCAAATGTCTACAAGAGTGCTATTTTTGTGTGTGTATGTGTTTTTTTTTGTTTTTTTATTTAATTTTTAATTTTATTTTATATTTTGATTTTTAATTTACTAATTTTGTATTTTGTTTTTAGAGTTTATATTTTTTTATATTTTCTTTTAAATAACAAAGTAAATACACAATAAAGAAAAGAGGGATATAATATATATATGGAAAAATAGGTAAAAAAAAGCAAAATTAGGAAATAAGATGTTTTTGTGTTTTCTATATTTTTCTGATGTTTTTGTGATGTTTCTAGATTTTTCCTAATTTTTTAGTATTTTTAAAGTCAAAAAAACTGAAAAATAGTGGATAAAATGAAAGGCTAAAACTAAAATGAGGATGAAAATATCAAACAGAGTCCAAAATTCCTCAAACTAATTTTAACATAAAGATAATAAAATGGAGAAAATTCAGGAACAAAGATTACATTTTTAGGATTTTTCTGGAATATTTAATATTTTTATGAAGTTTTTGAGGGTTTTATTATTTTTAGGAGTTTTCTTTTGAATTTTTTAGAGATTTTTGGGCTGAAGTTAAAACACATAGAAACCAACAAAATGTGATTTTTTTGGAATTTTTCAAGGGATTTTAATAATTTTTATGTATTTTCTAATGCAGACAGAAAAAAAATGCATGTTTTTGAATTTTATAAATATTAAAATGCAACAAAATTACAAATTTAAAATATAGCGTGATAGAGCAATGAACAGGAATGTGTCGTATTTTTTTGGGAATTTTTAGGGTTTTATAGATGCATGAAATAAATGAAAACAACAAAGAGAAAAATCAACACTAGCAGGGCTATTTTTGTAAATATTCAGAAGTCCAGGGTGTTACATGCAATTTTTCATAAATTTATAACTAATTAATTAGGTTCCAGGACCAATCACAAATAGCTAAACATCCAGGGGTACAAGTGCAAAAATTTCAAAGTCACGTGCGTAAGATACATGACTGGCAAGGTCTGATTTGTAAATAACAAAAACATGGGGGACTGCTTTGCAAATATTCCAAAAAATATTACATTTAATAAATTAATTCCTGGACTAAAATGAAATAAAGAAATCCACAGGGGGGTTCTTGCAAAATGTCCACCACCCCACGTACACGAGTCACGTGAGGTGACGTGGATGGGGGCTTAGTTGCAAATATTACACAAAATATTTAACTACAAATGAAAGTTTTTGGACTAAAAATTAAGTACAAAAACACTCGGGTGGAAGGATGCAAAATACCCAAGCCTGTAGATCTGACGGCTGATGCGCTCCCACTTGCCACGTGTCACGATCTGAACGGCCGATGACGGTTCGGCTTCGGTGGCTGCGATTAGACCTTCAAGGTTGATCGAATGATGGTGGCGTGCGAAGATCCAATGGCAGCTGGACGATCTGGGCTCCGTCCTTGATCCAATGACAGGGAATCTCGGTCGAGGAACAGGGAAGAAGGCCGGTGAAGGCGACCTTCCCTGCTCCAGATCTCGGTCCACCGGCATCCTCTCGAGCTCAAAATCGGCCGGACAGCCTCCTGGGGCCCTTCTATCTATACTGGGCACTCCAAAAATCTCCGGTCTCGACCGGAGCTCGCTCGAAGGGGCGGCGGAGCTGGAGGGCTCCTGGACTCTCCGTCGAAGTGTGAAAATGAGCCCCAAACTCTGCTTTGATGCACAAGACATGCAAAAAGGATGAGAGGGTCGAGGGCAAGATGCCTCGACCCCGCGATGACGGAACGGACGCTTGAAGTAGCGGAAAGGGAACTCGGCTGGAGCTTGCTCCGACGAGGGGATCTATGGGCGAATCGATGGTCGGAATGCGAAGATAAATGGGTGGATATTGACCCTACGGTGTTGGTAAATACGAACGTGCGGAAAAGTGAAGGGAAAAAGGAACCTTGAAGGTGCAAATACCTGAGGAAGAACCTCGACGGCAAAGGTGGCCGGAGGTGGATGGAGATGCCCAATCGACGCGTCCTTGACTCGCCTGACGAAAGGGAGATGGAGTTGTCACCTCCGCCTCACCATAGAGTACGAAAGGGAGGAGGAAATCTAGTCAAAAGGGGTTCAAATTTGAAAGTGGAAATCGGGTGTCTATAAGAAGGGTTGACGACCGGGATGGGAAGAACGAGGCACAAGGCGTGACGCAGCGATCCAAAGACCGAGGATTCACCTGGGCGTGAATCATCAATGTCCAAGGAAGAAAAGTCAAGAACACCATTGCGCAAAATGGTCCAAGATGGGGCCTCAAAAAAATCGAGAATGTCCAAGGAAGAAAAGTCAAGAACACCATTTTAAGATTTTATTTTTATTTTGTATATTTGATTTTATAAAATTTGTTTATTATTTTATATATTTATAAATTATGTTTATACACTTAAGTATATTTTTATTTTATTTTTCTGAAGTATTTTGTACACTTAATAAAATAGAAGAATTAATTATATAGGTATATGTACAGGTATTATACCTATGTCTTATATATAGGTATTTAAGTTTTGTGTTTTCTTTAGGTTTTTATTCCTGTTTTAATATATACATATATTATAAATAATATTTACAAAGCTATAAAATACAAAATTGTTAAAATAATGGATAATAAATAAAATGACTATTTTAATCTGTATAAGTATACAATAAGGGTCCAAAACCTTTCAAACCGTAGCTCCGTAAAATACAAAACCACCTTCATCAAATAGCTTATTAAAAATTATAAACAATTAAATGATTTTGATGTGTTTCGAGTTTTTATTTGAGAGATACAGATCTGGAAAGTTGGGATTCTGGAAACTTATTCAGATCATAACTTTTTATCTGTACATTATTTTTATGTGAAATCAATTTTTTATATTTTTCTATATTAAATTATCTACAACTTTTATGTACAAAGTTCTTTATTTGAGGTCTAAAAAGTGGAACCAAAAATAGGTCCTAAAATGAATAAAGAATGAATTAAATAAAATGGATTTTTATTGGTATTTGGCCCTTATCTCCCCCTACCTTATTCCTTGTCGACCTAATCATCTAGATGCCTAGGTCTCAGGGTTTTGGGTCATAAAATATTTACAATATTTTATTCTTTTTCTTTTCTTTTCTTCATTCTATTTTTTTAGCATTAAAAATAGTATTTTATACACTATTTACACACACATGCATGAATGCTAAAATGAGGGAATTAAGGGTATTTACAAGCATTTGCCAGGGTTTTTGAGGCCAAAATGATAGAATAAAGTTGATGAAATGTGGATTCATCATCCCCCTACACTTGCCTTTGCTAGTCCCTAGCAAACACTTATACAATAAGTGCAGAAAAGAAAAAGAAGAAAGATGGATCCAATTTAATTATCAAACTTGTCTTCACAAAATCAAAGTTTGGAGCTTAAGTCGGACCTTTGAAATTTTAGTGCGGGCGGAATCTTAATGCGAACCGGATTTGAAATCCAGCAGCCTTCGAGAATCCCAAAACCCAACTCAAGTCTCCTCAATAGCCAGGTCAGAAATATCTCAACTCATACGCAAACCCTTACGACTATGAATCTGACTCGTACAGTATAAGTGATAGTGACTCCCCAACTAGAATGACAAAGAGACTGACTTCTCCAGTATGACAACCCAATAATTTCCCAATCTAATAACTCCTTCATCGAGGAGCGGGGTATTCCCTTCTAAGTTCAAGTAACAACCAGCTCAAGTGGAGGGGGTGAAGAGAAGAATGGACGGTAGCCAGTGTAGCTACCTATCCTAGGATGCAAGTCTAGTGTAGTCAAGTCATCCAGCTGCAGGCTCACATGATTTGACTTTGAAGCTCAAGCTTGCTTATCGACTATACAACATATGTACACTCCGGCATACATTTTATTTTTATTTACAGGCATGTCCACTTTTTTGGAGTTTTTTAATACTATATAAAGCAACATTTACATAAGGAGTTTTTCCTCTTGAGCCAGTAGACTATCCCTCTTTTGAATCTTTATTGCAACCCACACTCTCCTGTCTTTAGAATTCCTCATAATTGGACGGGTTGGGGTGCACTTCCCTCCTTAGAGGAGGACAAGTGTTTCCACTTGTGTGCGTCTCATACCAGCAAATCCAACCCCCTCACCACTCCAACTGAGTCGAGCCATGTGAAAGGTGCAGGTGTCCAAGTTAGATCATTATCAACAAGAGTCGTGCGTGTGCTCTGAAATACTCTACTTAGGCAGTTAAGTATCCATCGAACCAAGTCTCGTGATCCTCAAAGAATTAAGTCAACTAGACCTGAAGTACCTCAATTCCAATTCCTATAAGGTTCCTATTATTAGGTAGATTTTAAGGTCCAACCAAGCTCAAATCTCCGGATTTTACTCAGACTCATTCAACTATCAAACTTAATCCGAAAAATGCTCATGCTATGCAAATGCTATGCAGAATGTAGAAAGTATTTTTGTGATGCAATTTTCAAATATTTTGAACTTTTTATGGATTTTTTGAAAAGATGATGCACATGCATTTTTTGTATTTTTCAAAAAGATTTTTCAAATGTTTTTAGTATTTTAGTTTTTGCAAATGTTTTTGGGATTTTTTTAAACAAAAGGTTTTGGATAAAAACTAGATACAAATATTTACACGGGAATGCTTCTTTTATTTACAAGAAGTGGATTTTACGAATTTACAAGGGTAAGTGGTCAATTTTGTAAATATATAATGGATTTAGGTGTGATGTATATATTCCTCAAACTTATTTGAAAAGGTTTTTCAAATATTTTTTGAAAACTATAGTCCAAAATAATTTCGGGGTGCATTCCCCCCTATACTTAGAACAAAGTGCGTCCTAAGTATAGAATACTGTCAACAAGGGGTGACACCTTTCTGAGAGATAAAGAATATAGAAAAGGAAAAGTAGAAAAGAATAAAAGAAGAAAAAAATAGATCACAGCTCAGTGTGTGCACCCCCCTCCCATACTTAGGACAAGGCGTGTCCTAAGTATAGCAAAATCATAAGATGGATACGGGGTAACAGACATAACGGAATGATATGGACATATGGATCTATACAGTGGAATATGGAAGTGATAATCATGTATGAGGTGCAAGTGATACGAGTCAAAGAGCACACCTCATACCAGATGAATGGGGGCAACGTCAACGGTCGGCGGATCATGATTTAGATATAGTTTCAGGCGCTGACCGTTAACCCAAAAGGTAGAAGAAGATGACAACTCGGATATATCAATACTACCATTGTCATGTACCTTTCTGGCAACATAAGAACCTTTCCATTTACTCTGTAATTTCCCTGGAAATAATTTCAACCTAGAATCAAACAACCATACTCGCTGATCAGGCTCAAACTGTTTATGGTTGATATGAGAATCATGCCATGTATCTTCACCTTTTCCTTATATTGTAGGATGCTAGAAAAGGATGTATCTCTCAGTTCCTCTAGGGCTGCCAACTCTGCTTTCCTTTGTTCTCCTATACTCTCGGGATCCAATCCTTTTGGTCTGGGCGGACTACCTTCTATAAAACAATCTTGATCTCCTTATTCGATACTTCAGCAAGACCATTGGTCTGAGGATGATACAGAGTGGTAACACAATGGTCAATGCTGAACTCATTTGCAAGGGCCTTTACCTTGTCGTTGATAAAGTGAGACCCCCTGTCTGAAATCAGAACTCTAGGTACCCCGAACCGTGAAATGGTATTTTTCCTCAAAAATCGACACACGGTCTTAGCATCTGCGGCTCAGGCGGGGATAGTCTCGACCCAACGACTCACATAATCCACAGAAAGCAGGATGTACTCAAACCCCTGACTCTTAGGGAATGGGCCCATGAAATCAATGCCTCATGCATCAAAAACCTCACAAAAGTGAATGGGTTGCATGGGCATCATATCTCCCTATCCGCAAGTACCCATCTTCTGACAGTCAGTACATCTCTTCACGAATTCATCTGAATCCTTGAAGAGAGTAGGCCACCAAAGGCCGGATTGGAGCACCTTCTGTGATGTTCGTCTCCCAGAGTGATGCCCTCCTGCCTCAAGCTTGTGGCAGTAGGTGAGGACGCTATGCTGCTCTTCTTGAGGAATGCATCTCCTCCAGATACTATCCCCTTCTTCATGATAAAGGACGGGATCCTCCCGATGGTATGACTTGACCTTCACAAGGAAGGTCTCAAGTTTCTGTCTGGGTCAACCTTGTGGAACCGTCTTGGCGACAAGATAGTTCACAATGTCGGCACACCATGGGAGCAAGGCAATAGCAAGGATCGCCATATCTGGAAATGTCTCTGTAATAGGTGCACTGGGCTCAGATTCCTCAAGGTTCTCTAAGCGGGAGAGGTGATCCGCCGCCACATTCTTAACTCCAGGCTTATCCTTAATCTCAATGTCAAACTCCTGGAGTAGAAGGATCCATCTGGTAAGGCGAGCTTTGGCATCCTTCTTTGCCATGAGATACCGGATGGCGGTGTGATCTGTATAGATAGTCACTCTAGATCCCAGAATATATGATCTGTATTTATCCAAAGCAAAGACTACAACTAGCATCTCCTTCTCAGTTACGGTGTAATTCCGTTGAGCGGCATCCAAAGTCCATCTAGCGTAGTAAATGGAATACGGCAATCCATCCCTCCTCTGTCCAAGCACAGCCCCTACGGCAAAATCAGAAGCATCCGTCATGATCTCAAATGGGAGATACCAATTGGGTGGCTGAAGGATAGGAGCCTTAATAACTAGATTCTTGAGAGTTTCGAATGACGCCAGACACTTATCATCTACAATGAACTCGGTGTCTTTTGTCAGCAAATCAGTGAGCGGTCGAGCAATACGACTGAAGTCCTGAATGAACTGTCGGTAGAAACCGACATGCCCCAGAAAAGACCGCAATCGACGCAGATTGGATGATGGATTGAGTTTTTTAATAATATCCACCTTGGCTGGATCAACCTCCATGCCCCTGTTGGAGATGATATGACCAAGGACCGTCCCTTGAGTCGCCATGAAGTGGCTCTTCTCCCAAGATAAGACAAGAGTGACCTCTATGCAGTGCAGAAGCACACGGTCTAGGCAGTCAAGACAAGCATCAAACCCATCGCCATAGACCGAGAAGTCATTCGTGAAGACCTCTAAACAATCACCCAACATGTCCGAGAAAATGGACAACATGCACCACTGGAATGTCGTCGGGGTGTTACACAAACCAAAGGGCATCCGTCTGAAAGCATATGTCCCAAAAGGACAGGTGAATGTCGTTTTGTCCTGATCTTCGGATGCAATGGCCACTTGATTATAGCCGGAGTACCCGTCAAGAAAACAATAATGACTCTTCCCAGCTAGCCTCTCGATAATCTGATCAATGAATGGCAGTGGGAAATGATCCATCTCGGTGGCCTCATTCAATCGTCTGTAGTCCACACAGACCCTCCAAGAAGAGGGTACCCAGGTAGCTATCTCCTCTCCAGACTCACTCACAACTGTAGTGATACACGTTTTCTTGGGTACCACATGCAATGGACTAACCCACTTGGAGTTGGAGATGGGGTAGATAAAATCGATGCTCCACCATTTTGATATTTCCTTCATGACCACATCTCGAAGATTCGGGTTCATCCGTCGCTGGAACTCACGCGAGGACTTAGCGTCCTCTTCAAGGTAGATATGGTGGGAGCATAGAGCTAGACTAATCCCCTGAAGATCAACTATACTCCATCCTATCGCCTTGCGGTTTCTTTCAAGAATATTCATCAAACGAGATTCTTGCTCTCCAGTCAAATCAACTGAGATAATGACTGGGTGTATATCTGGCTCACCCGCAAGGAATCTGTACTTCAACGACTGCGGCAAAAGCTTCAGTTCTGGACAACTGGGAGCTGGCAAATCTGTCTTCCGATATGTCTGAGTGAAGGCTAACAGGTCTGCATGTGAGAACTCTCGCTGTGCATGAAAATCTGACAAAGGGAACCCTGCTGGAATATCTGTGAACTGTGCTGGCTCGCTCTCCGTCCTAGTTGTCGGCTCAGAAGGAATTAGACATGGCAAGTAATCATCAAAGTCATCCCAATCAATGTCTGAATCCGAGAGATCTGAACTAGAAGAACATGAATGAAATCCTGCTTCGCCACTCATCCCACAACTGTGAACCTCTAATGTATCCTCTCCCAGGGGTATGCTATCCATACTCTCGACTGCCATAAGTTGTAAGTATGTTGAATCTGCGGGTAAGGCGAGGGATTGTGCTACAGGATCTGTCCAAATGGCTTCATCATCGGTCATCACAAAGTCACACTCCTGGTGGACGTCTCACTCAGCCTCTATCATCTGCTCTGAGCATGTTGATTCTCTCGCTATGGTCTCGTCGATCGTCTCTATTTGTATACTTTCGCCCTCTACGCGAAAGTACATCTTCCCACTATCATGGTCGGATACCATCTTGGCAGTGGCCAAGAATGGGCGTCCAAGTATGATGGGGGTATCTGTCACCGACTCAGGGATCTCCATGTCCAATACGGCAAAGTCCACGGGGAATTTCAGGCCCTGAATGGTAACGACCACGTCTCTCAACAAACCCTTTGGCCTCTTAATCAACCTATCAGCAAACTGAAGGACTGTCTTGCCCCGATGAAGACGGCTAAACTTGAATCGGCCAAGTAAGGTTGCCGGAAGGAGGTTAATAGAAGAGCCATTGTCTAATAGAGTACGATCGAACCGCTGCTCCTGAGTCTCACATCTGACATAGGAATCTCCTGCATCAGGTCTCTTGGCTGGCAATCGGTTCTGAATGGTAAAGCATGTGGAACGGGTGAGCACATGGATCTCATCTCTGTGGTTCCTCCTCTTCCTGTGGATTGTAGTCTTCTCTCTCAGGTTCTTTTGGAAGAGGGAGATGTGCTCAAGTGCCTCCTGTAGAGTCAGCTGAATCTGAAATCTATCAATCATCTGGTTGTTGAACTCTAACTGGTGAGTCTTTTTTGGATTTTTTATTCCCCTTCGCCAAACGGAGTGCTTGAGGGAAGGGGATGATAGGGGCCTCCTCAGATGGAGGACTAGGAAGAGGTTTCTGTTCCTGTGAAGGAATGGAATCCATACAAATATCACCATGCAACACATATGGACTCGAAGTGGATGAAGAACCTTTTCCTCTATTCATTTTTTTGTTCTTTTTCTTGTTACCACACTCTTTAGATACAAAAGGTGGCAACACAACAGGTGGAAGCTCAACAAAAGTAGAAGTGGTGGCCTCAATATCACCAATGGCATCTGACTTCACGGCAACAGCACCGCGCTCTGGCTCAGCATCGAGTAAATTGGTGGCATCAGCACCACCGCCTGCGTCTGGTATCACGACGGCCTCATCACCATAATCTGGATCTCCATCCTTGGTGGCATCAGCACCACCGTCATCAACATCATCTGCGGCATCAACATCGCTACTCTCCTCATCTGGCGCTCACGGTTCCTCGTGTGGTTGTCGCTCATATGAGGCACCGCCGGCTAGCATCCTACCGCTCCTAGTAGTCACGAAATCAACATCATACATAAAAGAAGACAAGTCATGCAAAGAGTCACTAGGAGTGGTATCCTCTAAAGATTGTACCTGCTCATACTTCCTCTTTAAATTATTCAGATTAGGCTCAATATGTGCTGGTATGGCGGCCTTGACCTTGATGATATCCCTCATCTTCTACCGGAACTCATCCATTTCCCGCCGGAAGGATGCATGTTGTTCAGAGAGCAAGCGAGCGAGGTCATCTAGAGCTAGGTTCTCAAAGGCAGGTGCCTGAGAACCGTAAGTGTTCCCTGTTGGAAATGAGGTTGCTGCTGAGAATATTGAGGGGGAGGCTGGGAGTATGTCTGGTGAGGCTGCTAACGCTGCCTCCACTGTTGTCCCTAATAAGAGGGACGAGGACCCTGCTGGTACTGCTGGTGGGAGTAATGGGGTTGTTGCTGGTGGTGCTGGCTGTTCTGAGTGCCATGAGCTGGAGACTGATGTTGGGATGAAGTGCCTCCGGTGGTCCAACGGAATCCAGGGTGATCACGCCGAATCCCGACCTGTTGTGGGTACCGATCGTACCATATCCCATTGACTTCCATCATTGGCTCCTGCTCGACAGGTGGTGGAGGAAGAACTGCCAGTGGTTGATCCGGATGGTAGACCACCATCTAAGTGTCCTGAGATGGTGGAGGCAATGGGTAGTGCTGTAGATGCTGGGCCAACTCTGCCCGGATGTGGTGAACCTGACGGTATGTGGCAGAGGGATGGGTGGAGCTGCTACTGATGGGATCAACGCGTGACATGGGAGTGACGAACCGCATAATCGACCCTCTAATAATGCTAAATTAGCACCTTAATATGTCGAAGCAGTCGGGCCAATTTTGGTCATCAAAAGATCACCACATTTAAAGATATGTGATAAATCCAAAACAAGGTGATCGTTATTTATTTTACTTGGTAAGATACCAAGGTCGAACTCAGGGACACGAGCCTCTCTCGTATTAATCGGATTAAAGTGCGTTTAATGAAGTGTTTGAAATAAAGCCTGTATAGGTCAAATGATGCAAAGACACAACATGACAATGAAATTAAAATTAAACATGTATTTTTTTTAAAACATTTTTTTTATAATGCAAATGATGCCATGCAAAGTGAATGATATGCCCTAAATAACAGTCACTTGAGCCATAAGAAAATTACGAGTCGATCCAAGTTGAAATAAAGCAGCCTCTACTAATATGAAACACGTAGGCATGATAAATCAAAAAGATTCACGACACTTCAATAAGAAAATTTTACATCACAGTTCATAGTGTAAAATCTAAAATTTAGGCATGCCATAATGAAGAGGATGAGACGAGCTTTAAAACGAAACTGGAATCAACTTAATCGGAGCTACGAGGCTCAAGTTATGCAACAAAGAAGCTAAGGGCATAATTGAAATAAAACATGAAAAGATAACTACAAAAAGGTCCCTGGGAGGGACTAAAAAGCAATTAAAATAAAGCGCAAGACCTTCCCTGTAATTTACCCAAAAGCGCGGGGACCTTTTTGCAAATATGGAGAAGTTCGAGGGCGTCTCTGCAAATTTCCCAGGGTAACACGTGCGATGCACGTGCGACCCAGGCTCGGACGGAGGCTCGGCTTTGGCAGAGGGTCGGAGTAGCTTCGGCTAGGCTCGGTGGATACGAAGCTCGGTGCAGGCTCGGTCGAGGCTCGGAGCAACCGAACCTGGAGGCACGGATGCGGAGGCTCGGGGGCTCTCTGGCGTCGCCACGTGTCAAGGCGTGGACCATTCGATCATGGTGATCGAATGGCTCTGAAAGTCGGCGACGTGGCTCGATCATGGCCGTTGGATCATACGAATCCAACGGCATCTGGAGGAAGCTCGGGATGATGGCGTGGCTGAACCTGAACCGTTGGATCGAGATGATCCAACGGTCGCTGCTATTCCATCTTCATCTTCGGCTGGTGGCGGGGTTTGGTCTCCGGCGAGGGAGCTCCAGCTCCGCCTCTCGTCTCCGGCTGCAAAGGACCTCCCCGAAGCTTCCTAGAAGGACGTCGATGAAGCTGGAAGCTCGGGGAGGATCCAGAAGGCTCTGGCGTCGAGGATTGAGGCTCGATGGTGGCAGGCGAAGATGATGAAAAGCTCTCCGGCGAAGCTCCGGCCATTGCTCAAATTGACGACCTGCAGGGTTAGTAAATGTAGCCGAAGCATAGTAGTGTTTGCGTGAGGTAGTGGCGGTGAAATGGGAGCTCATCGGGGCGTAGAAGATGGCGGAGCTCGGTGCTCCCCCGCCGCGAGGGCGGAGGAGGTGGGTCGGAGGTGTAGAGGTCTGGAGGAGCTGGGAATATGGTGCGCGGTGAAGGGGGAATGAAGGCGGAGCTATCTGGGTGGTCAAGGGTGAAGAAGAACGGCCGGAGTGACCGAGAAAAATCGAAGAAATGAACAAAAAAATACAAAGAAAAGAGGACGAAGCTTACCTGGTCGGAGGTGGATCGGAGGGCTTGGGCTGGAGCTCTAAGCGAGCTCCGGGTCTTCGCAACATACTGGGCAGCCTACCCAGCGAGCTCGGGCGGCTTTAGGTCGCCGCAACTCCGCCGTCGAAGGCGGAGGGTCTCACCAGGAGCCTCGTCGTCGTCGCTCTATCCGACCACCTCCCCCTGTCACTGGGAGGTGGCGGAGGGCTGGGCGAGGCCCCATGTAAAGATGGACGGGGTGAAATCGAGGTGGGGGCGATGTATTTGAAGGTTGGATTCGGCGGGGTTGCGAGTGGACGACGTGGGTTTCGATGGGATTGTGGGGCGATAGGGAGAGGTTGGAGGTTGATGGAGGAGTGCGCGAGGGTCACGGTTGACTGGAGAAGACCATGGGGTGGTTGGCGAAGTGAGATAATGGCTGAGGTGGTGAGGGAAATAGGAAGGGCGAGTGGTCATCGAACGCTGGATCGTGGGAAAGAGAAGGAGTCTGGAGGTAGACGACGAAGTCCAACCGTTGGATCTGGAGATCCAACGGTGGAGAATAGGGAATGGAACGATGGCCCAGATTAGATCGATGGCGATGCGAACGAATGGCTGTGGAGTCGCCACGTGTCGATCGGTAGGCAAAGGCGCTAACGGGTGGTGACGATGAGAGCTCAGGCCGATCGAGCGGTTGAGGGACATCAAGAGAAGGAGCGGTTAAGATGAGAGATCCGGGGCACGATCGAAGGTCGCATAGCGCGCCACGTGGCGTGCCCTGCTTAAGGCGCGAACGAGCGGTATCGATGAGGCGCGGGGGAGATCTAACGGCTGAGACCAAGGAGCGGCGTGGAGAGCAGCGGGCCGTTGGATCAAGAGGGAGGATCCAACGGTCTAGAAAGGGGGCGGATAAGACAAAGCGGCCGGGCCATGTGGCTCGCCCAGATTGGGCCACGTGGCCCAATCAGGTTATTGCAAGGGTATTTTTGATTTTTGAGGGCTTATTTGGTCGAATTTGAGAAAACTCAAAACATGAAAGTTGTAGATCTTGACGAGATCTACAAGTTTCATGTTGACCAAAACTCGAAAAGAGAGCAAACAAAGACACGAAATATTTTTGAGGGTATTTTTGAGTCTAAAAATACCACGATTTTTGCTTTGCCATTTTTTTGTGATTTTTAATTTATTAAGGACTCTGTTAATTATTAGACATTAACAGGGAATTATTGACAAACTTTTAAGCAAGGGGGTTAATTATGACAAATAAAGATGATGAAACTGAGGTTCATCACCCCCCTATACTTAAACTATGCTCGTCCTCGAGCATCAAAAAGAATGACTAAGTTGGATTAACCCCCTTGTGCATGTGAATACAGGATCCAATCTGATCAAGTCGACTCGGCTTCAGAGATCCAAAATTCTAGAGTTCAACCCAGCCTTAATCAAGAGGCTTCCAATTCCTCTACTTCTCTAGACTCTCTCTGATGTACATATAAACTAAAGGATATGACATTTAGTGTTGACTGCAATTCTGAGAGTAGAGTCAATTTGTCACCCAAAATCTTGGTCCAAGAAAATCTCCTAAGGACTCAATCCTCAACACTAGGGAATAAATCAGATCTTGCATTCAGTCTGCCGTCTCTTTAGTTGTCAGACTTAGAAAATGTAGATGGCAGGCCAGAAAATGGAGGGCATAGGATTGTGTCAATTCTTCTCTCCCTCTCATTGGAACAAGGATTCTCTCTAGTGCCTTTTACGCAACACATTTTTTTTGGTGTTGATCAGTGCGTCCGTCAAGAGAAGTTGGAGCCGTCTGCACTTGTTTTCCTGGGAGTACACCGGGGTGTGTCTCTTTTGAGTACCTATCGTACCTTCGACACCCAGACTTGTAGCATTTACGATGCAGAGCCCTTTTTTTGGTGCTAGCCCGACTCCTGGTCCTAATAGCGGTGGTCCAAGTGGACACTTTGAAAAGTTTGGGAGCGCTCGCCTTTGGTGGAAGCTCTTTGATATTTGACTTTGGTGGAATGAGAGCTTTTCTTTGAATTTCATTGACTTGTATAATTGGTGGCTAGCTCCACTGCTTTTACCAAGAGTTGGCGCACACTGATCAACATTTTTTATTTATTTTCACACCCAGGCACTTAGGACAATATCAAGAGATTAGTATAAGAATCAAGTTCTCATACTGGCTAATAATGCTGACACTCAGGTTTCCTGAAGCCTTCAAAAAATTTTATCCCATCCTCGAGCATCATTAGATCAAAATCCAAATTCGACTTCCTCATCCCAATCCCTCAGGCGAAAAATCAACTCATCTCAATCAAAACCGCAGTCGTGCATGTGATGTGCTGATCATCTTCTTTTGTCCGAGACTAAGCATGGAATATAGCATGCAAATCTAGAAACTTAGGGGAATATGGATGATTAAGTCTAAGACCCTGATGGCTAAGGCTGGTTAACCTAAAATCTCAAAGACTTCTAAAAGCTAAGTCTTCTTGACTAAATCAGATCCCGGGTGAAAGTGAAATTGTAGAGGACTAATCCAACTTCTTCATTCAAAAACAAGACACTTTTTTTTTTAACTTCAAGAGATATTAAAACTTCCGAAGCTCAATTGAGCATCCGCGGTTCAGCCAGTATGGATGTAAGTACAGGCCGAAGCCCGTTGCTTGAGGACGGGGCCTTGCGCGATGTCCTCTAAACCATCCAATCTGCTAAGGGCGAACCCTCACTGAACGCGGCTGACTTAATTGGGCTTAGTTAGTCATTAATAGCTCCTAAAGGTTTTTAGGGGTTTTTCTCATTTTTATGGATTTTAATAAAGTTAAAACACAAGTTAGACTCAATCTTTTCTTGAAAAAGAGAAGGCGATTTTTCAAAACCCAGTCACACAAAATAAAAAAGTTTTCAAAACATTTTCAAAAATCAATTTCGAAAATATTTCTATAAAAATAGTGTAACATAATATCGAAAAGCCGCGAAAATCCTTTGAGTTTTCTTAGTCCAATGAATTTTACCTTAGCCAAAAAGTTTTTAATTTTTCAAATTTTTCAGATTATAGCTAAAGTAAATATACGGTATATACGGTATACCCCCCTATACTTAAACTTTGCTATGTCCTCATAGCATAAGAACATAGGTCCATTTAAATATAGAAGAATATATGGGAGCTAAGATGGACCCCCCTATACTTAGGTTAGAAATAACCTAAGTATAACGGCAAGAGAAGATGAGTAGAGAAAATCACGGGGACTTGGGTCCCCCCTATACTTAGGCTGAGATTAGCCTAAGTATAAAGGTAGAATTTGATGTCGGGAGGGACCCAAGGTGAACGAAGAAGAAGGATGGATACACAAGTGAGCGGTTGAATCTACGGAGATGAAATGGAGTGTCTTCGGATTTTGGGGTTGTGTCTCGTAAAACATACGGCTCAATCAAGCAAGCAAAACCCGTATTTTCACCAACTCACACATCAAACCAACCTAAGTTGGTTTATTATCTTGTCTATTTTATTGGTGATAAAACGTTAGATATTTACGCAAAGAAAAGATGTGAAGTGAAAAATCATTGCGTAAGCGAGGGTATTGCTCTCCCAAAACCGAATTTTACTCCATTTTTTTGGTTGACTTGCAATTAACAGTCCCAATTTTATTTTTAAATTGTCACTGAATTAAGGTTAGCCAACAATCAGAAAATCATCGTCTACCGTTTATTCCATTTTCCATTAATCCTAGGTGATCAATCTAGAAAAATGAAAGCCGAGAAAAACATGTATTCGATGAAGAAAAACGCGACCGAGGCTGAATGAGAAATCATGCAGTGAATTGACGATAAAAACCGCGAAAAATCTGGGGCCGTTTTGAAAACTCAAATCCAACATGTATGCAAGTCGAAAAAAAAAACCGCACCTAATCATGCATCTATTAGCGGTGATTAATCTTCATGAATTTTAGCTAAGTGATGCGAGATTATGTGCGTCTTTATTTAGAGTGTGTCCTAACCTACGATCAAGCACATAAGATAAAAAATGAAATGAGCTCGGAGAGCCGCGTGCCTAATCCTAAGTCGACACTCAAGTGGGGACGATCCCCACACAACCAAGTTCGTCCGATTACAATCGCGAGTCTTCGATCGAAGACCGCTGTAAGAGACGAGTTTATTAAAAATTACATGCGACACAAATTTTTTTTTCTTTTCTTTCTTATCGGCTCCAAGCATGCTCTTGCGGCTCCTCGCAGCGGGGAACGTCCTGCTCCTCGCCTCCTTGATCCATCAAGGGCCCTGCCACAGAAACAATCGTTAGAGATCAAATAAGAGAGAAAAATTTTATATGCAAAAATATGTGACTATTTAACCTATAAAAAGATACACTAAATTAAACACACGAAAATCCAAAAAATAAAAGAAATGAGCCGTGTCCCCGGCAACGGCGCCATTTGACGAACCGCATAATCGGCCCTCTAATAATGCTAAATTAGCACCTTAATATGTCGAAGCAGTCGGGCCAATTTTGGTCATCAAAAGATCACCACATTTAAAGATATGTGATAAATCCAAAACAAGGTGATCGTTATTTATTTTACTTGGTAAGATACCAAGGTCGAACTCAGGGACACGAGCCTCTCTCGTATTAATCGGATTAAAGTGCGTTTAATGAAGTGTTTGAAATAAAGCCTGTATAGGTCAAATGATGCAAAGACACAACATGACAATGAAATTAAAATTAAACATGTATTTTTTTTAAAACATTTTTTTTATAATGCAAATGATGCCATGCAAAGTGAATGATATGCCCTAAATAACAGTCACTTGAGCCATAAGAAAATTACGAGTCGATCCAAGTTGAAATAAAGCAGCCTCTACTAATATGAAACACGTAGGCATGATAAATCAAAAAGATTCACGACACTTCAATAAGAAAATTTTACATCACAGTTCATAGTGTCAAATCTAAAATTTAAGCATGCCATAATGAAGAGGATGAGACGAGCTTTAAAACGAAACTGGAATCAACTTAATCGGAGCTACGAGGCTCAAGTTATGCAACAAAGAAGCTAAGGGCATAACTGAAATAAAACATGAAAAGATAACTACAAAAAGGTCCCTGGGAGGGACTAAAAAGCAATTAAAATAAAGCGCAAGACCTTCCCTGTAATTTACCCAAAAGCGCGGAGACCTTTTTGCAAATATGGAGAAGTTCGAGGGCGTCTCTGCAAATTTCCCAGGGTAACACGTGCGATGCACGTGCGACCCAGGCTCGGACGGAGGCTCGGCTTTGGCAGAGGGTCGGAGTAGCTTCGGCTAGGCTCGGTGGATACGAAGCTCGGTGCAGGCTCGGTCGAGGCTCGGAGCAACCGAACCTGGAGGCACGGATGCGGAGGCTCGGGGGCTCTCTGGCGTCGCCACGTGTCAAGGCGTGGACCATTCGATCATGGTGATCGAATGGCTCTGAAAGTCGGCGACGTGGCTCGATCATGGCCGTTGGATCATACGAATCCAACGGCATCTGGAGGAAGCTCGGGATGATGGCGTGGCTGAACCTGAACCGTTGGATCGAGATGATCCAACGGTCGCTGCTATTCCATCTTCATCTTCGGCTGGTGGCGGGGTTTGGTCTCCGGCGAGGGAGCTCCAGCTCCGCCTCTCGTCTCCGGCTGCAAAGGACCTCCCCGAAGCTTCCTAGAAGGACGTCGATGAAGCTGGAAGCTCGGGGAGGATCCAGAAGGCTCTGGCGTCGAGGATTGAGGCTCGATGGTGGCAGGCGAAGATGATGAAAAGCTCTCTGGCGAAGCTCCGGCCATTGCTCAAATTGACGACCTGCAGGGTTAGTAAATGTAGCCGAAGCATAGTAGTGTTTGCGTGAGGTAGTGGCGGTGAAATGGGAGCTCATCGGGGCGTAGAAGATGGCGGAGCTCGGTGCTCCCCCGCCGCGAGGGCGGAGGAGGTGGGTCGGAGGTGTAGAGGTCTGGAGGAGCTGGGAATATGGTGCGCGGTGAAGGGGGAATGAAGGCGGAGCTATCTGGGTGGTCAAGGGTGAAGAAGAACGGCCGGAGTGACCGAGAAAAATCGAAGAAATGAACAAAAAAATACAAAGAAAAGAGGACGAAGCTTACCTGGTCGGAGGTGGATCGGAGGGCTTGGGCTGGAGCTCTAAGCGAGCTCCGGGTCTTCGCAACATACTGGGCAGCCTACCCAGCGAGCTCGGGCGGCTTTAGGTCGCCGCAACTCCGCCGTCGAAGGCGGAGGGTCTCACCAGGAGCCTCGTCGTCGTCGCTCTATCCGACCACCTCCCCCTGTCACTGGGAGGTGGCGGAGGGCTGGGCGAGGCCCCATGTAAAGATGGACGGGGTGAAATCGAGGTGGGGGCGATGTATTTGAAGGTTGGATTCGGCGGGGTTGCGAGTGGACGACGTGGGTTTCGATGGGATTGTGGGGCGATAGGGAGAGGTTGGAGGTTGATGGAGGAGTGCGCGAGGGTCACGGTTGACTGGAGAAGACCATGGGGTGGTTGGCGAAGTGAGATAATGGCTGAGGTGGTGAGGGAAATAGGAAGGGCGAGTGGTCATCGAACGCTGGATCGTGGGAAAGAGAAGGAGTCTGGAGGTAGACGACGAAGTCCAACCGTTGGATCTGGAGATCCAACGGTGGAGAATAGGGAATGGAACGATGGCCCAGATTAGATCGATGGCGATGCGAACGAATGGCTGTGGAGTCGCCACGTGTCGATCGGTAGGCAAAGGCGCTAACGGGTGGTGACGATGAGAGCTCAGGCCGATCGAGCGGTTGAGGGACATCAAGAGAAGGAGCGGTTAAGATGAGAGATCCGGGGCACGATCGAAGGTCGCATAGCGCGCCACGTGGCGTGCCCTGCTTAAGGCGCGAACGAGCGGTATCGATGAGGCGCGGGGGAGATCTAACGGCTGAGACCAAGGAGCGGCGTGGAGAGCAGCAGGCCGTTGGATCAAGAGGGAGGATCCAACGGTCTAGAAAGGGGGCGGATAAGACAAAGCGGCCGGGCCATGTGGCTCGCCCAGATTGGGCCACGTGGCCCAATCAGGTTATTGCAAGGGTATTTTTGATTTTTGAGGGCTTATTTGGTCGAATTTGAGAAAACTCAAAACATGAAAGTTGTAGATCTTGACGAGATCTACAAGTTTCATGTTGACCAAAACTCGAAAAGAGAGCAAACAAAGACACGAAATATTTTTGAGGGTATTTTTGAGTCTAAAAATACCACGATTTTTGCTTTGCCATTTTTTTGTGATTTTTAATTTATTAAGGACTCTGTTAATTATTAGACATTAACAGGGAATTATTGACAAACTTTTAAGCAAGGGGGTTAATTATGACAAATAAAGATGATGAAACTGAGGTTCATCAGGGAGGCTGCTAGGTGGACGTCTGTGCCTCATGAATGCATAGAATCTGAGTCTTCAGGTCACTCATGGTCGTAGTCAAGTGGTCCATCTGTGCAAGACCTTGACTCTGTTTCTTCTCAAGGATCTCGATGCGGTCCACCTTCTCGCTAATGATTCCCATGTCGGCTACGGCGGATTCAGCCTGAGCTGCTGCTGCTGACGGTGTGTGGGTACCGACATCGATGCGTGCAATCCTCTGATATGCAACTGCATGTGGTGGGATCTTCGGCTGTGTGTAGACTCTAGCTTGGGCCATGACTGTCGAGTTCTCTGCCATCCCTTCATAGATGGCCCAAACCTCGTCTTCACCCTTGGAAAAGTAGGATCCACCACAAGAGGCATTTACAAGCCCTACAGCTCTGGTGTCAGCCCACAAAAGAAACTCTAGACAAGGTTGGGCTTTGATATGTCGTGATGTGGACACCGATCAATGAGCACTCTAAATCGATCCAAAGCCTCATGGAACTGCTCATTCGAGATCATAGTGAAGTTGCTGATCATAGCTCGTGCTGTGTTGGTCCTACCGAGTGGATAGTACTTGTTCAAGTACTCGGTCTGTTGCTGCGCCCAAGATGTAACATACCTCCCAAGGTGCTTCAGCCAATAGGCTGCTCTGTCAGCTAATGAGAATGGGAAGGCAATCATCTTTATTGTATCCTCGTCCACCAGTCTGTCATGGACAGTGCTGCAAATCATCTCAAGCTCCTGCAGATGGAGATGAGGCTCCTCGATGGCTAGCCCATGAAACTTGGGCAACAACTGAATGGTCTGCGGGCGAAGCTCGAAGTTTCCGACAATGGGAGGAAGCTGTATCCATCGGTGGGTGAAGGGCGCGGCCGGGTTGTGCAACTGCCTCATGGTCATCGGTGGTGGCCTCTCCTGGTTAGGTTCTCCTCCTCCGCCTCCTGCTTCTGGTATATCTCCACCGCCATCAGGTCTTTCTGCTCTGTCCTCTCGCATCCGCACTAACTCTCTCATGATGTCACCCGTGAAGGCTCCCTGGTCTCTGATCTGTCTCTGCATGGTCTCCAGGGAAGCTAACAGTGAATTGTTGATGGCAGTCTGATCATATATGTACGAAGGCGATTCCTGCTCATCTGGGTGTTCCTCTCTGTCGGCCATATCTTGGGTCTCTGCAAAGGCAAAAGTACCCATCTCAGGTGCCGTCAAATGTCGAGAACTCTGTGTTGCACTAAACTCTGACACCACAGGACTGATTGAAGAAGAAGGGTGATCGAGGGGGAACATGGTGGACGTAAACTCAGGTTCGGAGAGTAGGTCTGGACTCCCCGAAGCCGACCTGGATGAATAGGAAGGAGTGCTCAATAGCGGTGCCACCAGACGTGGCCTAAGGGATCTCCTTCTCATCATCGTGATCTAGAAGAAAAGGTGGATGAGATCTGGAATGCAAACAAGATGTGAAAACAAACCCCCAATTCACCTACACAACACTGGAGCTGATGACCGTAAAGGCTCGGTCAATTATCTTTTCAATTTTATTAAGGTGATCAATCAATCTATCAGAGCGATTAAGCGAGCTGGTAGGAACCCGATGCTCTTAGGAGACTGTCCCGAACTAAGGCTAGATCTTTCCCAGCCAGTATGAATTGCAGAGCGTTTACCGGCTGCCCGATCAATCCACTCTACAAAGGATGTCATAGTCCGCTTTACCGGTTACCGGAGAGATCCTGACTAGAGAACAACTAACCCTAGAGCAGTAGTCTGAGAGGACTTTAGGTATGGCTCTATCCTAGTGTGTGGGTCACTCTCTTGCTGCAGATAAATCAACCAATGAAGGGGTCACTCTCCTCAAGACAAAATTTTTGAGAGTGAGGTGAGTATTAAAGTCAAGTTTGCATTAGCAGTCTCAATTTTATGGTTATCGCTTTTTTTAGTCTTTTTTTGAATAAAAACAACGCCTAACGAATTTTCCGATTTCCTGGGTTATTTAAAATCAAATAAAACGGGGGAGGAAGTCTGAAAAGTTGATGCGCAATCAAACATAATGATGCATGTAGAGATAGAAATGCGTACTTTGCTCCAGCACTCTACATGCAGGGTGATCCGCACATAAATTAAAGATAGAATTAAAGCTACCTATATGATGCAAGAAGAAATCAGCCTTAGACAAGAATTTCTACATGAGAAGAAGAGTAGCTGATAGGTCAACAAGAGAGGTCGGGGTCAGGTCTCAGATGTCGATCGGTGTCCGCCACAACGGATCCTGCCAGCGTTGTATACGACCTCTAACGGCACGTGACCCCTCAGGTGACCAAATTAGCTTTTTCTTTGTGAGTAATTAATTAGGTCCACTTAACGATCTTTAGGCACAAGCAAGATATTAGGTGTGGGGCCTTAATTGATTACGTCACAGTCAATATAAAATCCTAAGTTTATGGGCCAAAATATTCGAGAATCAGAGCAAAATAAAAGTCGAATAAAACAAAATCCAGCGAAAAACCGTAAAAGCCGACGAGGCCCCCAAGGGAACAATCCCTCGGGCACTAGACCTCGTGAAGTGTAGAAATGTCCAAAACCTGTTTAAGTTACAAACTTAGAGTCACTCTCTCACTTAAATTACACAAATTTATGCAAAAAAGTAAATGGAAATAATCTATAAAAATCTCCAAGTCTTCTTTATGCGGGGATAGCAGGCCGAAGCCGGCTCCACGTGGATGCACAGGCACCTCGAGAAACGTGCCTCTCTCGCTCGGTGGTACCTCTCACAAAGATAAAAAAGAGAAGGGATTAGATAGCTCAAAATATGTATAAAAAAAGGAAATAAATGAAGCAAAAATGGTAAACAAATAATCACAAACAAAAAGCCGATCTATACGTTGTTGCTCCCCGACAATGGCGCCATTTGATACAATGGTTTTTCCACTGGTCTAAATATGCCTCACACAAGGCGGAGGCAAAGTCGTTGTGGCGACTCGCAAGAAAATCCGGACTTCATTCAACAATTAATCCACAACAGAAATCAAATAATGAAAAGCAAGATGTAGAGTTAAAATTTATTATAACTCTACAACAAAGATGTGTATAGGTGCAAGTATGTGTAGAGGTCGAACAGAGGGAGCAGACAGGTAGAACGGGGCAGTAATGCTAAAAAATGTGAAAGTGATCAAATGTCTACAAGAGTGTTATTTTTGTGGGGTTTTTATTTTTTTTTAAATTTAATTTTTGATTTTATAAATTTATATTTTGATTTTTAATTTATTGATTTTGTATTTTCTTTTTAGAGTTTATATTTTTTCTTTTAAATAACAAAGTAGATACACAATAAAGAAAAGAGGAATATAATATATATGGAAAATAGGTAAAAATAAGCAAAACCAGGAAATAAGACGTTTTTGTGTTTTTTATATTTTTGTGATGTTTTTATGATTTTTCTAGATTTTTTCTAATTTTTTGGTATTTTTAAAGTGAAAAATACTGAAAAACAGTGGATAAAATGAAAGACTGAAACTAAAATGAGGATGAAAAATATCAAGTAGAGTCCAAAACTCCTCAAACTAATTTTAAATAAAGATAATAAAATGGAGAAAATTCAGGAACAAAGATTATATTTTTAGGATTTTTCTGGAATATTTTTTTGAAGTTTTTAAGGGTTTTGCTATTTTGAGGAGTTTTTCTTTTGAACTTTTTAGTGATTTTCGGGATGAAGTGAAAACACACAGAAACCAACAAAATGTGATTTTTTTAGAATTTTTCAAGGGGTTTTGATAGTTTTTAGGTATTTTCTAATGCAGACAGTAAAGAAAATGCATGTTTTTGAATTTTTATAAAATATTAAAATGCAACAAAAATTCAAATAAAAAATATAGCATGATAGAGCAATGCAACAGGAATGTATGGTATTTTTTGGGGAATTTTTAGGTTTTATAGATGCATGAAATAAATGAAAACAACAAAGAGAAAAATCAATACTAGTAGGGGTATTTTTGGAAATATCCAGAAGTCCAGGGGGTTACATGCAATTTTTCCAAAAAATTATAACTAATTAAGTAAGTTCTAGGACGAATCACAAATAGCCAAACATCCAAGGTGGTACAAGTGCAAAAATTCCAAAGTCACGTGCGCCGACACGTGACTGCAAGGTCTGATTTGTAAATTACAAAAACCTGGGGGGCTGCTTTGCAAATATTCTAAAAATATTACACTTAATAAAATAATTTCTGGCCTGAAACGAAATAAAGAAACCCACAGGGAGGTTCTTGCAAAATGTCCACCACCCACGTGCACGAGTCATGTGAGGTGATGTGGACAGGGACCTGTTCGTAAATATGGAAAGCACGGGGGCTTAGTTGCAAATATTACACAAACTATTTGACTACAATGAAAGTTCTGGACTAAAAATTAAATACAAAAATGCTCGGGTGAAAAGATGTAAAATACCCAAGCCTGCAGATCTGACGGTTGATGCGCTCCCACTTGCCACGTGTCACGATCTGAATGACCGATGACGGTTCGCCTTCGATGGCTGCGATTAGACCTTCAGGGCTGATCGAATGGTGTAGTCGTGTGAAGATCCAACGGCAGCTGGACGATCTGGCTCCCGGCCTTGATCCAACGGCGGGGAACCTCGATCGAGGAACAGGGAAGAAGGCTGGCGAAGGCGACCTTCCTTGCTCCAGATCTCGATCCACCAGCGTCCTCTAGAGCTCAACAGCCTCCTGGGACCCTCCTGTCTATGCTGGGCACTCCAAAAATCTCCGGTGTCGACCAGAGCTCGCTCGAAGGGGCGGCGGAGCTGGAGGGCTCCTGGACTCTCCGGTGAAGTGCGAAAATGAGCCCCATACTTTGCTTTGATGCACAAGACCTACAAAAAGGATGAGAGGGTCGAGGGCAAAATGCCTCGACCCCGTGATGGTGGAACAGACGCGTGAAGTAGCGGAAAGGGAATCAACCGGAGCTTGCTCCGGCGAGGGGATCTACGGGTGAATCGATGGTCGGAATGCGAAGATAAATGGGTGGATATTGACCCTATGGCGTTGGTAAATACGGACGTGCAAAAAAGTGAAGGGAAAAGGACCTCGAAGGTGCGAATACCTGAGGAAGAACCTCGACGACAAAGGTGGCTGGAGATGGATGGAGACGCCCAATCGACGCGTCCTCGACTCGCCTGACGAAAGGGAGATGGAGCTGTCACCTCCGCCTCACTGTAGAGTACGAAAGGGAGGAGGAAATCTGGTCAAAAGGAGTTCAAATTTGAAAGTGGAAATCGAGTGTCTATAAGAAGGGTTAACGACCGGGCTGGGAAGAATGAGGCACATGGCGTGACGCAGCGATCCAAAGACCGAGGATTCACCTAGGCGTGAATCATCAATGTCCAAGGAAGAAAAGTCAAGAAGACCATTGCGCGAAATGGTGCAAGATGGGGCCTCGGAAAAATCGATAAGGCGGGTCAAAAACGTGGTCTGACAAGGTGGCAGAGGGGGGGGGTCAGACAGTTGACATTCGGTCAACAGTCCAAGCCACCTGGTTGGTCCACGTGGCCCAACCAGGAAAAACCCCCTAAAAAGAATTAGATATCCAGTTAAAAATAGTAAACTATTTTATTATTTTTTTATTGTAAAATAAAAAATATTTTTTATTTTGTAAAGTATTTTACTATGATTTTTTTTAGATTTAAAAATACAAGTTGCCTTTTATGGCTTGTATAGATAAACATATCTATGTATTTTAAGATTTTATTTTTATTTTATATATTTGATTTTATAAAATTTGTTTATTATTTATATATTAAAAATTTAGTTTATACACTTAATTATATTTTTATTTTATTTTTCTGAAGTTTTTGTACACTTAATAAAATAGAAGAATTAATTATATAGGTATATGTACATGTATTGTACCTATATCTTAAATATAGGTATTTAATTTTTGTGTTTTCTTTAGGTTTTTATTCCTATTTTAATATCTACATATATTATAAATAATATTTACAAAGTTATAAACATATAAAATTGTTAAAATAATGGATAATAAATAAAATGACTATTTTAACATGTACAAGTATACAATAGGGGTCCAAAACCTAACTTTCAAACCGTAGCTCTGCAAAATACAAAACCACCTTCATCAAATAGCTTATTAAAAATTATATACAATTAAAGGTGATTTTGATGTGTTTTGAGTTTTTATTTAAGAGATACAGGTCTGGGAAGTTGGGATTCTGGAAACTTATTCAGATCATAACTTTTTACCTATACATTATTTTTGTGTGAAATCAATTTTGTATTTTTCTATATTGAATTATCTACAACTTTCATGTACAAAGTTTCTTTATTTGAGGTCTAAAAAGTGGAACCAAAAATAGGTCTTAAAATGAATAAAGAATGAATTAAATAAAAGGGATTTTTATTGGTATTTGGCCCTTATCTCCCCCTACCTTATTCCTTGTCGACCTAGTCATCTAGATGCCTAGGTCTCGGGGTTTTGGATCATAAAATATTTACAATATTTTATTCTTTTTCTTTTCTTTTTTTATTATTTTAGCATTAAAAACGGTATTTTATACACTATTTACACACACATGCATGAATGCTAAAATGCGGGAATTATGGGTATTTACAAGCATTTGCCAGGGTTTTTGAGGCCAAAATGATAGAATAAAGATGATGAAATGTGGATTCATCAGCTAACATCTCATACCTGCTTGGGGTAGGGTGCAGACGGAGCTCACCGAAGCTAGGCTCGATGAATCTTGGATCACCAAATCTTCCTTCTTCCTCGTCGCCAAGATCTCCAAAGTGCTCATGTTATTACCAGGAGTCCAATGGCTTCGAGATTATGGGGTTACAGTAGGAAAAATGGGATCAAAAATATATTGAAGGCGAGACATTTTATTTATAGACAAAGTGGAGAGGGGGTTTTCAAATGAAGATCTTGCCTTGATCGAAGAGGATTGATCGATCCTCAAAGTAGGGCGTGAAACAGTGAGATCGGGTCATCGATTTTGTTCAGAGCTCAAGGCAAAACGATCATTAGGATGTGCGGTAAAAAGGGAAGAAACAAGAGGCTCAAGGAGCTCCGACAAGTCAGAGGTACCAAAGGGGCAGTTGATCGAGGTCAACAAAAGAATAGCTCTGGGTGGTCCACGTGTACCAACCATAAAATTAGTGGGAAGAATTACCTTACCAGTTCAATATAAATTAATAAATGATTTTATTAATTTTAGATAAAACATAAAAAAATATTTCTTATTCTATGTACTATTTTATTATGATTTTTATTTGTTTTTACAAGCTAGTTTGTTAGGTGTTAATTTTTACAAGTAATCTTATAAGTATATTTACATATGTTTTGTGTTTTTTATTTTTAATTTTGTATTTTTGATTTTATTATTCTAATTATTTGTTATGTATATTTACAAAGTATTAAAATAATTTTTTTTGTGTTTTTTCTGATTTTATATATTTACTTTAATAAATATATACATGTATAACATAGGTATAGTTTACCTATATAATAGGATATAGTATTTAATTCTAATGGATTTTTAATGATTTTATTTTATTTATATTATAGAAATTTGTTTTGAATAATATTTATAATTATAAAAAATATAAAGGTGCTAAAAATATAGAGTTAAATATATTGAATATTATATACAGGTATATAGTACAATAGGGACCTAAAAGCTAACTTCTGCATCTCAACTCCAAATAAAATGAAACCATATTCATTAAATAGATAATTAAATTTTATAAACATTAAAGGTGAGTATGGTCAATTTTGATTATGTATGGAGGAGACAAGGCCCTGGAAAGTTTTTTATAGCTTTTTGTTTTGTGTGTGTAGATGCACTATGTATTATTTTTTAGTAAAATAAATTTTATATTTTTCTTTGTATTTTTATGTACAAGTTTCAAGTTGAGGTTTTATTGATTTGAAATGGAAATAATAAAGAATATAATATGTGCCAAAATGCATTTATTGATGAATAAAATATTAGGGTTTTGAGTAGCATTCTATACAATTGTTCTACTCCATCTCCCCCTACTTTATTCCTTGTCGACTAAGTCATCATGATGACTGGGTCTCGAGGTCTAGGGTCACTCAGTGTCTTCAACACTTTATTCTTTTTATTTTCTTTACTTTATTCTTTTTATTTTGGTACTAAATATATATAATTATACAATATTTATAGGTCAATAGATGAATGTTATTTTGTACAAGTTAATGTAATAGACATGCATTTAGCTAGGGATTTAAGGTCAAAATGAAAGAATAAAGGTGATGAAATGGAGATTTATCACCCCCATATACTTGCCTTTGCTAGTCTCTAGCAAGCACTTATGCAAACGAGTGTAGAAAAATAAAATAAAGAAAAGAAAAAGAAAGAACTTGGAACAATTTTTGACTTTTGAACTTATCTTTGTAAAATCAAAGTTTGTAGTTTAGATAAGACCTTTGGATTCTTGATGTGTTTGGAACCACATTAAGGTTAGGAAGTATGATACAACAACCCCTAGGTTCCATAATCCTTTATCCAGATCAATTCATAGCCTAGTCAGAATCTTCCTTTCAGTCGCATACTCTTGCAACTTTGAAATGACAAGTACCATGTATGTGAATTATTTAGCTCTTCCCAAACAATTATCGAACTATCAAGGGGTCTCCTCCTCTAGCAACTCGTCCTCGGGGAGACGTGTATTTCCTTCTAAGGTCAGGTGCATGCTAATTCACAACCAAAAGGGGGAGAAGCTAGAAGAATGGGAAATGAAGTGGAAATGGGCAATGTAGTCGCATTTCGTTATAAAGCTCAACCAGTGTAACCAAGTCATCTCCAAGAAGCAGGCTGTTTTTGGAAGCTCGATATTTTTGTGGAATTTTGAGTATAGGCTTCTTTTTTGATATTGTCTTTGCATTGTAGTGCTCTGCATTCTTGTTTTGAACCGATGGATATAGAATCTTTTGGTCCGTCCATGTTTTGGGGCCTTGGAAAATGCTATGCTAGTAGACCATTCCTCATCTGAAGCATTATTTCAATCTAATCTCCAGACATTAAATGTCCTTGCTACTAGAGGAAGTGGGTTGAAGTACTGATTTCAACAATCCTCAAGAATGGTTCTTGACCCACCCTTGACGAAGCGGCCTAGTATCATCCCGACTTAGACTCCAAGATTTTTCAACAATCCATTTGGGTTGAGCTAAGTGTAAGTGTGAGGTTTCTAGTCAAGCCATTGTCTCAAGAGTCGTATGGATGATACGAAAGGTTCTAGTTAGACACATTGAATCGACTCATGAACATAGTCCCATGGAACTTAAGGAATTAAGTCACGATGACTTGAAGCATCTCAATTCCAGTCCTTAATGGGTTCCTCTGAAATTAAGTGGATTAAGATCTAGACCAAGCTCCAATCTTCAGATTTATTTATACTTGTTCAATTGTCTAGATCATTCTGAAAAGTGAAAAATGTTATGCAATGTATGGAAAATATTTTTGTGAAGCTATTATCCGATTTTGAACTTTTTATGAGGTTTTTAAGAAGTTCTGGAAATTTTTATGCAATTTTTGAAAACATTTTGTATATTTTATAGTTTTGAAAATTTTAGGAATTTTTAAATGTTTTTAATAATAGTCAGTGAAATAGGTATATACAGATATTTACACGAGAGTGTGCGTATTTACAAGAGGTGGTTGAAGTAATTACATCGGGAATTTATACATGTTAAGTTAGTTTGTATTCATAGGTTTTATATACAATGATTGTATAAAGATTTTTTTAAACCTTTTTTAATTATAAACTAGGCTCTCAAAATAATTTAAAAATATTTCTACAAACATTTTAAAAACTTTATTTTGCAAATTATTTTTACAAATAATTATTTACAAAAATCATTTTTCATAGTTGTTTCAAAGGTATGAATAGATTTTTTAAAATGATTTTATAACCATTTTTATATCATTTACAAACTAAAATTTCAAAAATTTTATTCAAACACATGATAAAAAAAACTTTGCAAAAATTATACAAAAGTTTTTACAACGGTTTGAAAGCATTTTGCAAAAGTTTTCCAAACAGTTTCAAAATATTTTCAAGATATTTTACAACAATTTTTCAAATTATTTTGCAAAAAAAAATTAACCTGGTTTATTAATCATATTTACAAATAATTTTTGAAAAAAAATATACTTTATTAGGATGTATTCTTTACAGTTGATTTATTGTGTATTCTAACATATATCATATTTTATTCATATTATTTGGAAATACGAAAGTACAAGCTATGGCTAAAGTATATGTAATGTATATACAACCCCCTATACATAGCTTGAGCTATATCCTCAAAGTGATCAAAGAGAAAAAAGGAAGACATAGCTCGTGTTGAGTATAAGAAAGTCTATACTACAATGACTAATAAAGAATGAGAAGTCGATCATCCCTACTATATTTACGATCAACTAATCCTAAGTACAGTAGACTGTACACCAAGTAGGGATGATCGAGGATGAGAATGTACAAAAGAATCACACAACTCGGCTTGCCCCCCCCATACTTAGGGTAAAATATCCCTAAATATAGATAAGAAATATCAACAAGATTGGGAGACATATGAGAGAATAAATGGAGTAACTCAAATACACTCATCCCCCATATACTTAAGATGAAGTATATCCTAAATATATCACATATGAATGGGATA
Organism: Ottelia alismoides; assembly: GCA_037367405.1. Lineage (NCBI taxonomy): Eukaryota > Viridiplantae > Streptophyta > Magnoliopsida > Alismatales > Hydrocharitaceae > Ottelia > Ottelia alismoides. The sequence continues at coordinate 722,353 of JAZKJV010009536.1, forward strand.
AATGAGATGTCGGAGGAATGAAAGAATTGAAAAATATACAGGAAAAGGAGAAAAGAAGAAAATATGAGTTGTTTTTGGAGCTCATGAGTCTGATCCACTTGAGTCTGGAAGCTCATCCTGAAATACCACCCGTATTGAGTCTACCACGGACAGGAACGTATCATGATCAACATATGGTTTCAATAACTACTCGTTCACGACAAAAGGTTGTGCTTCAGCTGACAATCTAGATATAACGATGCTACCGTTGTCACCCATATTTTTGACAATAAAGGGCCTTGATCATTTGCTTTTCAGCTTGCTTGGAAATAACTTTAGCTTTGCATCAAACAACCGCACCTTCTGTTTCGGCTTGAAAGTCTTTGGTCTAATATGCCTATCGTGACATCTCTTGACTTCCTCTTTAGACATGAGGTGTTATCATATGGAGTCTTTGGATTCTAACAATCCATTCAGGTTCAATTTCCTGCTCTCCACCACTCTCTCTACCAAGGTTGCATATATTAACTTTGCACAATGATTTATGAATTAGTTCTACATGCAAATGGCATGGCTTGTTGTACACCAGATGGTATGGACACATTCCTAAAGGAGACTTGTATGCCGTACGACATGCCCAAAGAACTGAGTTGAGCAACTGCGACCAGTTCTTTCTATCAGGACACACAAGTTTCTACAAAAATAGATTTGATCTCCCTGTTAGAACATTCGACCAAGCCGTTAGTCTGCAGGTGGTAAGGAGAAGCGACATGGTGTTCAACGTCATACTCCTTACTCATTTTCTTCACTTCTTTGTTGATAAAGTGGCTACCTCCATCTGATATGAGAATTTTTGAAATCTCAAACTGTGCAATGATGTTGTCTTTAAGAAAGCCACACACTGTGCAACTGCTTATGGATCGAGCGGGAATAACATCCACCCATCAACTAACATAATCTACAGCAAGCAGGATGTACTCATAACCTTGACTGTTAGGGAATGGGCTCATAAAGTCGATCCCCCATGCATCAAAGATGTAAGATATCCGAATATACTTGAGAGGTATGGTGTCTCTAACACTTATGGTGCCACCCATCTTCTGGTAGTCAGTACAACCTTTAACGTATTCTGCCACATTCTTGAATAGAGTCAGCCACCAGAGGCCGCATTGAAGCACTTTCATTGTAGTACGCTTTCCAGAATGGTGTCCTCCATATTCCAATTTGTGACAGTGGTTCAAGACACTCGTGTTCTCCTCCTCAGGAATGCATCTTCTCTAGATACAATCAACACCTTCATAGGTAGAAATGTATCTCGGACATGAACTTGTCCACTTCCAGCTTTGGCCAATCTTGTGGTACTTCCTTAGAGACATGGTAGTTTATAATTTTGGCATACATGGAAGAGAGGTGAATGTCAGGATAGCTTCATATGGGAGGGTTTCAGTTATTGGAATGATTTCTTATTCAGGAGTTTCTATCTCAGTTACTCTGGAAAGGTGATCTGCCCCAACATTTTTAACTCCAAGTTTATCACGTATCACTAAATCAAACTTCTGGAGTAGAAGGATCCAACGCAATAACCGTGACTTAGCATCCTTCTTGCTTTGCATGTATCATATGATAGAGTGGACAGTATACACAATAACTTTTGATTCGAGCAAGTGTGACATGAATTTTTCCAGTGCAAACCCTATGGTTAGCAGTTCTTTCTCTATGATCGTGTAATTCTTCTGAGCATCATCGAATGTTCTACTAGAGTAATGAATCACAAATGGCTAACCATTCTGTCATTGTCCCAACACAACCCCAATAACATAATCGAAAGCGTCTGTCATGATTTCGAATGTTAGAGACCAATCTGGTGGTTGTAGGACAGGAACTTGGGTTATGATCTCTTTCAAATGGTTGAAGGCTTGAAGCACTCTATCATCTAAAATTAATTCAGTGTCCTTGCCTAAAAGCTTTGTCAGAAGTCATGCATTTTTGCTAAAATCATTGATGAATCTTCTGTAAAATCCCACGTGCCCAAGAAACGACCTGACTTGCTTCAGTGATTCAGGTGGCTCTTGCATGAAAATGACATCGACCTTGGCTGGGTCAACCTCCATGCCTCACTTGGAGATGATGTGGCCCACTACAATTCTGCCAGTCACCATGAAGCGACTCTTTTCCCATAAGAGCAACAAATTAACTTCGCAGCAACGTTGAATAACTTGGTATGTCAATCACTGATCAAAGCTGTCTCCATAGATCGATAATTGATCCATGAAAACCTTGAGAAAACCACCCATAATGTCTGCAAATACAACTAGCATACATCTATGAAATGTAGCAGGGGAGTTATACAACCTGAACGACATCCGTTGGAATGCGTACGCCCCAAATGGATAGATGAATGTGGTCTTTTCTTGGTCTTCGGGTGCAATTACAGCTTGTTTATATCCTGAGTAGCCGTCCAATAAACAGAAATATTCCTTTGCAACCAGCCTTTCGACTATTTTGTCGATGAAAGGAAGTGTAAAATGATCCTTCTTGGTAGCTAAGTTCATGCATATATAGTCCACACAGACACGCCATGATGTTGGCACTCAGGTCGGATTCTCCTCTCCTTTTTCATTCATTACAATCATAATTCTTGATTTCTTAGGAATTACATGTAACAGACTCATCCATTTGGAATATGAGATGGGATATATAAAACATGCATCATACCACTTTGTGATCTCATTCATCACAACCTCTAGAAGGTTAAGGTTCATACGACAATTACATTCACAGGAGGGATTGTTGTTTTCTTCCAAATAGATGTAGTGGGAGCATAATGAAGGGTTAATCCCATGGAGATCTGATACTTTCTAGTCTATCACCTTGCGGTTTCTTTCTAGAACCTCAATCAGATGAAATTCTTGGTTCATGATCAGCTATGCATTGATAATAATTGGGAACATGTTGGGCTCACCTGCAAGGAAGGCGTACTTCAACATTGACGGTAATCGATTCAGCTCTGGAGGGGTCGAAATCGGCTCTATGGCGATCACTACAACTGCGGTAAGTGTAGGATTATTCAACTGGATATTGATCACCACTGTGACATTCGACTCTGAGTTCAATATCTCAAAAATATCTACAATGAATTCTTCTTGTGCTGACATGGATGGGTGTGTCTGAATCAACTCAGATAGAACATCAACAGGTAATTTATCTTCAAGGACCACAAGGAATTCGACGGTGCTTTCTAGGAGCTCATCCTTGGAGAGGAATTCTCGAATTTCCTTATTATCCAGAAATAATGACGTGTCTATGATTTCTGCCAATAAATCGTAGTCATATTTTGCATTATTCTTAGGATCACTCTCATATGCTACATATTCTACAAGCCTTGGTACTTGGATTGTTTCTACCTAGGCCTTGTTGTTGCTTGAGCGAAAGGTTATTGTTTTGGTGCCGTAGTTCACAATTGCCTCGGTTGTTCGAAGGAAGGACTGTACCAATATGACTGGGGTCTAGAGCGAGGGAACAAAGGTGTCCATATCTAGGACAATTAAGTCCACGAGGAATTACACCCCTAAGATAGTGGCAATGACATCCTCAAGAATGCACCTTGGTCGCTTGACTGAAGTATCTGCAAACTACATAATCATTATGCTAGGCTTAAGTGGTCCTAACCCAAATTCCTTGATTAGCAAAGTAGGCCTGAGATTGATAGATGACATGTTGACAAAAAGTGCTCGTTCGAACTCTTGGTTAAAAGTCATGCATCTGACGAGAGGTGCTCCCTTGTCCTTCTTCTTGGAGGGGAGGTTGCTGATGGCACTTATAGCAAACATGGTAAGAATATTTTTTTAGCACGATTGCGTATGTTTTTGCATGGTTGACGCCTCAAAGTACATGCCTCATTTAGACCTTTCTTCATAGTCATCATGTATTCCATGGCTTTCAGAAGTGGCATTTCTGGACAATATTATGCAAAATTTCAACCATACGTGGATTAGACAAAGCGGTTTTAAAATTTTTATATTTTTTTGTATTTTTCGTTGCATTTGAAAATGGCATATTTATTAAGGGGATCGAGAAGACATTCTTAATGCTCGGTCTTGGAGGGCTTGTGATGCCCGACAAGTTAGATCCAACAATCGTTGTATCGGTCGCTCTCGTGATGTTCGGAACGTGAAAAATCACTCAAACAAACAAGCAATCCACAATCTACGACTAAATAATAAAATTTGTACGCGGTGAAATTTATTATATCTTGCAAATAAATGTGCATAGCAAGCAAGTATAGGGGTCGAACCACTGATAGCTATATGGATTGGGGTATTTATTGTCTGAAATAAATAACAAATATTTGTGTAATTGTTAGTTTTTTCAGAATTTTGTGGGTTTTTAATTATATTTAATTTTTATGGATGTTTAAAGTTTTATATTTTTATATTTTTAAATATTTAATTTTTTTATTTTTCTGATTTTTACTTTCTTTTTCATTGTAAGATACAATAAGTATATACATGTATATATATGTATAATATAAATACTATATATGATAGATATATAATTAAAAATTTAGAAAAAAAATAAATAAGTACAATCCCTTTAATTTTTTAAAGGTTTTATAATATATTTAATATATTTATAATTAATAATATTATTAATAATAAGTATATATGTATATATGTATATATACACACACACACTACATAGGGTTTTATATTTATAAAATAGATATATATATATATTTATATATACTCAAAAATTATAAAATAAATTGTTTTGTGTTTTTTCTATTTTTCTCTGTTTTTTGTGAAATTTCTTATAATTTTTGCTAAGTTTTACATATTTTAAGTGATTAAATATATCAAAACATGGAATATAATAATAGGCTGAATGTTTTAGGATTTTAAAAATAGATAAACATGTCAAATTTTCCTAAAACTATTTTTAATATATACTATATAGTATAGAGGAAGTTATACAACAGAAAACTTTTTTGGATTTCATAGAATTTTTGCAAATTTCTATAGGGTTAGGAGGTTTTTCAATGTTTAAGGTTTTTCTTTTTATTATTTTTGTGATTTTTGATTTGGAGTGATAAAAAAGTAATAAGTTTACTCTATTTTTTTGAAATTTTTAAAAGTGATTTCATATATTTTTGTATTTTTATATCTAAACAAGGAATAAATAACACCTAAATGATTTTTAATAAATGCAAAATAAAAATCATAGCGTGAATAAGCACAACATGAGGTACCTTTGGCTAATTTTCCATAATTTTCAAAACATGGGAGATATTTAAATTAAATAGAATTGCAACAAAATAAATATATTGTACTAGCAGGAGAATATTTGCAATAAAAGTTAATTACAAGGGGATGCGTGCAAATATCTCAAAGTTTTAACATTATATTACAATTTTTGTATAATAGAGTGAGGGTTCCCTACAATTTTCCCACCTCACGTGGCAGAGCTTGCACAAACTTAAATGCAAAATACAAATAATGCAGGGGGTCTGTTGCAATATTTCCACAATTATTTACACTATGGCTTATTTTTATAGGACTAAAAGAAAAATAAAATAAAGCTGAGGGGTTTGAGTGAAGTTTACCCCTAAAGTGTGTGATATCATGCGGTGGAACGCGCTTTACTTAAACGAACAAATGGCCGAGATTGATCAATGATGATTTGACGATGGATGCATTAGATAAGATCCAAGACTTAATCTAATGGTGGAAGGGGCTCAAGATTCGACACCTCCTACAGGGTCTGGATGTTGGGGTTCCATCGAATGGTGGAGAAGGTGCTTGGATGAACTCGGAAGAGCAACACCTGAAGCCTCCTTCAATCTGCTAAATCTCCATCCTCCATTTGAGTTCTTCGTTACTCGGATGCTCTACATGATCAGGAAGTGGACTATACCTATTGGCGTCCTAAAAAATGTCTAGGACCCATTGTTGGGATCTTGGTGGCTCAAAGAAGTTCTGGATACCTTGGAGTCAACCCTGTACGCGATTAGGCCTCAGATGGCCCCTTCAGGACCTTCTCTCTGCATGAAAAGAATGGAGAGGCTCCAACAAAGGTTCTTGGCTATTATCGGAGAATGATGGAGGTCTGGTCAAGTGGAATGAAGGTGCTCCGATGAAGGGTGGTGGAGGGAGCACGTGTGGACCAGATACGAAGGGATCTAGGTGGGCTGAGGGGACACAGAGATGAAGAAATGGCCAAGGAAGGTAGTGGGGTGAAGGTGGTGACGAAACATTGCGAGATACTGTGAGGAACGATGGCCAAAGCTCTAGAGCTCCGACGAACTAAAATCTAAATTTTAACTAACAACTACATCAAATGCATGAAATGAAAGAGGGAAATAAAAGCTACAGCTAGAGCTACAGGCTACCTAAAATGCAAAGAAAAGGAGCAGCTCATACATGAGATCAGGGGGCAAGAACCATCGATGATGGATCTCTGACAAGGTATGGATCACTCTGGTAACACCCCTTCATATGTTGCAAATCTGATGGGCAACAAGCTGTCACCAAGCTCAACCCATACGCAAGCAATCTGAGAGTTAGGGTGGCCAAGAATGATCAAAAAGCAAAAGTGGGAGAAGGATCTTATTTATATAAGGATCGAATGAGGGCCAAAATCGAGGGTTTCAAATCGATTAGGGTTATGTACAATGGACTTAAGGTGAGGCCGTTATGGAGGATTGATAGATGGTGACTTTTCATGAAGGAGTCGAGATGATTTGAGGTGTGGTGTTGGCGTGAGAATTGGGTGAAGTGAAGGGGTGTGGTTCTAATACGAGTCAGAGAGGAGATGGGAGGTGGACCGGATTATTGATCGGAGGTCAACTATCCAGGGCCCTTATTGGGTCACCTAAGCCTGTTGCAGGACAAAACAAGGGATACTTTTCTTAGTAAATAGATTAAAAATAATAATGATTTTTATTTTTTTATCAATATATGAAAAATATTTATTATTTTACGTAGTATTTTATTATGATTTTTATTTATTTATACAAGTTAATTTATAATATGTTAATATTTACATGTACATACATATGTATATATGCCTGTATTTAGCCTATTTTATTTTTATCTTGTATTCATATTTTATCATTATATTTACATATTTTATATATTTATAAATTATTTAATCATTTAGTTGCATATTTTTACTTTATTTTTCAAAGTTTATTTATTTACATAAATAATTAAGTATACATATTATGTAGGTATAATATATGTATAGTTGACCTATATATTAAAGTACATTATTTATTTTAATGTTTTGTTAATGATATTATTTAAATTTTATTATTTACATGTATCATAAAAAATATCTACAAATATAAAAATGTAAGAGATTGAAAAATATAAAAGATAAAAAACTAAATATTATATACAATTAGATTGCACAATGAGGATCGAAAAGTCAACTTCTGCATCTTAACTCCAAATTGAATGAAACAACCTTCATTAAATATATAATTTAATTTTATGAATAATAAAGGTGAGTTTAGTGAATATTGAATATGTATGGAGAAGATACATGTCTGTAAATTTTTCTTTGCAGATTCGTGTATCCCGAACACATTGTGCGTTATTTTTTTATGAAATAAAATTTGTATTTTTCTTTGTATTTTTATGTATAACTTCCATATAGAGGGTTTATTGATTGACTGGGCTCATCCTATTTAGTATCGTTGGCGAGGGGAGGATGCTCTTAAACGAATGTTCTTTGCATGCGTATTTAGGGATGAGTGGAATATAACGAATGATATGATGATAAAGTAAAGTTGGAAAGTGAATATTATTAGATAGCTATTGCTAGTCAAGGGACCATTTTGCCTTGAATGGTCATCTGTGCATGCCGTGGGGGCGGGGGATGGGCATGCCTCCTATTCATGAATTTTTATTAAATGAAACCAAAAAAGAGATCGACCTTCAACAACAAGTGTGAATGACCTCATATATCTTAATAGTAGATTATGATTAGTTGGGGGAGTGGGGGTTGCTTTTCTTTGCTCGTCGTAGCATTCTTGCACTTTTTGTGATAGAGCAACTATCATCTGCATGCCATGGAGATATATCTATGATGGTAAAGAAGTGAAGAGGAGGAGCACGAGACCTATTGGAAACAGATTCGATCAACCACCCATAAAGCAAGACACTGATCAAATAAGAGATACATGTAACGGCTCATGTCGTGATTCATAGTGGTTTGACAATGCACCTACTCTACTTGCTCACACAAAACCATCTCTTTTGTATTCTCGTGGATATGATGAAGTACATGAATGTGAAAATACTAATATACTCCTGATATATAGAAAAACCAATAAGTACATGGTCCCATAGTGAACCCTCAAAGTGCATGGTCTGGAATTGTTGAAACTTGAAACAAAGGACCTATCCCATTGCTTATCACGCATCATGCTTCGAAGGATCTTACAATATACATTATGAAGTATTCTTTATGACCGTTTCTTCCGGCTCCTTATAATTGCTTCCTTCAAGCATCACGTTTCTTGGTAAATCTCTTATTTCCTTTTCCTTCCATGTAACCTCTAATTCACACCTTTCCTCGTGATAGTCATCCACTATCAATGTCCACTATTATTCCCAACAAAAGCCATGCGTTTTTTAAAACAAATTTGATGAGATAAGTAATATTGGCCTTTTTAATTAATAATTGTTAAATAATTCATAATTAAATATTAGTCATGAAGAATTTATATTTAAAAAATAGACATCACATCACTTGAGATACGATTTGGAAAATAACGCTCAAATGGGCATCTTAGATGTTGATCTGGGTAGTTGCCAGCATAGATCGACACCTCAAGTGTCGTTTTGGGAAGAGGCAATGGATAAGAACTTGAATCCTCTGCATTCGAGTCACCTGTACTCGAGTCCACTTTAATATCCCGACAAGGTGCATACCCTAATGGATAAACACTTGAGTGCTCTTTATTTATTTATTAATACGAAACTATTTCAAATCAAATACGAGTTTTCACTTTATTGTTAAATATATTATATCAACATCTTGACCGTGATGATATCTCAAATCGACACATGAGGTGCCAATTGATGTCTAACTTTTTAAGTATAGAATCTTCACAAAAATTTACTTAACTATTATTTAATTTATAATTATTTAATTTAATAAAAAGTCCACATTTATTCGCTTAAAATGCTTTGTCTCCAATAATTTATCTTTCGCGCACACGCCCGTCCACCCTTCCCGATCTCCGCCTCCCCCGACCCGACTCCTCCCTCCAGCAGATGTCGCCGAAGTCTCTCACCTCCGCCGCGGCGGGGATGCTCCGCTCGCGCCTACGTTCCTCACTCCGCACCCGCGGCGGCGGCGAGGGGTCCTCTCGCTGGATCTCACAGGGCACGCAGGAGCGCCCCAACGGGTACCTCTTCAACCGCACCCCTCCTCCCCCGGGCGAGTCCCGGAAGTGGGAGGATTGGGAGCTCCCCTGCTATGTCACCGCCGCCCTTACCATTCTCATCCTCGGCGTCGGCCTCAACGCCAAGCCCGACCTCACCATCGAGACCTGGGCTCATCAGAAGGCCCTCGAACGCCTCCAGCAGCAGCAGCTCGATGCCCACCAGTCTGATTGATTCGATCCGTGTAAGATCATCCGGCACTTGCCCTTTTTATTGTTGCTGTCAAATAAGGATTCGTGGGGGCTACTTGGGGGAAAACCCACCCTTTTTCCGTTTGTGCTCATTTCCAAGGGTTTTAGTTATTGATGTGCAGTTACTGATGGGAGAATGATTTTCCGAGTTGTTTGTTGCGTCTGATACATCCGAAGGAGTAAAACCAACTTATTGTGAAATTTGATGGTTGATGCTTTTGTTTTACTGTCCGCTCAGTTGGAATAAACTTACATGGAAACGAATGTTATATTTCTGTTGGACACACGGGAAAGCTTAAATCAAATGGATAAACCACTAGTTTTTTTCTGCAAATTCTAGCAAGGAACCAAAGGGATCGATCGAGTTTCTAGCAGAAGCTGAGACAATACGGAAATCATGAAAATAGTCTGTTTTAAGAACTATTATTGGGATGGAGTTGCCCGTACCATCCACTTTTTATATGCAAGGTTTGAAATCCTGGTTACGATTTAATCCTTCTTGGAAATGGAAATTTCGATGAAATTTTAAGAAGTTTAGATGTTTTTGGTGGAAATCTCGGAAATAGTTCAAAAAAACTGTTTTTAGTTGTTTTTTTTCGCAAATTAAGATAATTTAAGTTACTAGAACAATAAATAATTTACAAATACATACTTATATCACACATATCGATCATCTGTGACCCTTATATCGTACATATCAGTTATATCGAACATATCGTTGTTAATGTTTGTTGCTGACTGATAGATATTGGAAATGAAAACAAAATAACTAAGTTAACCACACTTAAAACACATCTTTTGTTCGTAAAAATAGATGAGACATTTGCTTCTAAAATATAGATTAATGACTAATGACTCAATGAGACAATGTCGCCATATATGTTATAAACATACCTATATATATTTAAGAAAATATAGATAATGATTAATAAGAAAATGGCGACAACCACGGTGGTCGAGGCGTAAGCCTCAATTTATATAAGAAAATATACATAAAATACAATTAAACATATATATAATCATAAATTTAGATATTCTCTATTACCATATATGTTATATACATGAGAATATATAATATTCTTTGCTTGATTTGCTTTGAATTCTAACTCGTATTGTCATCCATATACAATGCAAAGCTTATTGTAACCTCCATCTCACGGGTAGTAGAATGTATATTGATATGCTTTGAATCTTAACTATCAGATTTGCTAAATCTAGTTGAAGAGCTGTATGCACTCCCCTGTCGCACTATACCCTATAGCACGGGGGGCTTGCTGCTTGGTCAATGAGCCTGGGGAGGGGGGGTTGGCTAAGGGTTGCAAGGGGCAGCATTCTCATCTTGAAATGAATTTTTATATGGTGAAATCGATTATCGCCACTCAAGTACATACATATATGAGTATATAACAAATTAAATTGTTAATGATTAATATTATACTTAAGATATCATAATTATTAGTGTATAAAATATAAAAAATTGGGTGATGCATATTTGGGGAGAGTCGGAGGATCTGTTGTGCAGGCTGGTCAGAAGGATTTATGGAGTGTTGATGTCATTGGAAGTGGAATCAGGACGTCTTCCGTCTTCTTTGTGGAGGGGTATCGCGCAGGTGCTCCCTGAGTTGGGTTCGAGCCTGAGGCCCATTCCAGGGAATGGAGGGAGTTTCCGATTATGGGAGGATGACTGGTTTGGAGAGGGGACCCTTGGGGAGCGTTACCCTCGATTGATGCAGATGGCGATGGACAGGAGGGTGTTAGTGCAGGAGGTGTGGGGTGGAGGAGCTCTCTCACCGATTTTTGTATCTGAGCTTTCGGACCAGAGATGCGAGGAGTTCTTGGAGATGCAGGAGTCGCTGGCGCATGGGGAGGTCCCGTCGGAGGGTAGGGATTACTATATTTGGGACGACGGAAAATTCTCGATTAAGAAGGCTTATAGATTCTTCGCCAAGGAAGGGGAGGAGGTTGTTGAAGAGGAGGTTGGTGTGGATTTGAAGCTGAACTGGAGGAGCAGAGTGCCTACGCGGATTAAGGTTTTTTTGTGGATATTCAGGCTTGGGAGGACTCTCACGAGGGCACGCTAGGGGCGGATGCTGGGGGTGGAGGATACTATTTGCCACAGATTTAGGGTCGCGGTGGAGGATGCATATCATTTGTTCTTCTCATGTTCGTCATCATCTGACGTGTGGGGCAAAGCTGGCATCTCTTGGCTCGGTTCTCAGGACTTTGCGACTTTCTGGAGGGATATTAGAATGATCTGCGGCAACAACCACGAGGATTGTACGCTTCCTTTTGCGGTGCTTTGGACGATCTAGTGTGCGCGAAATGAGGTTATGTTTAGAGGGGATGGATTTCATTATGAGAGTGTAATTGAGCGTTGCAGGGCACTGTGTAGAATTTGGACCATGTAACAAGATGTATCTCTACCTTATATATATAATACTACCTGAGGTGGATCCTTCTGGGAGGCCACCCGTACTCTTTAAAAAAATAAAAAAAATGGATATTTCGCTTAAATAAGTAGTGAAATCAAGTGCACATGGATAATATCATTGATATACATAGATATTGGTGAAATATCATCAATATCAGTCGATATCCGAGAAAATTTGTACTGAAAACCGTCAATTTCGATCGATATGGCTCGATATGTTGAAATATGGTTGATATTTAAGCCCATCTCGATCGAAATTCGATAAATCGATAGAGAGGGGAGTTTCGATATCCCCATATCGTCGGAATCAAAATTTCGGCAAAATTTAAAACCTTGTTTTAAACCTTATTTTAAAACCTTGTTTAGTATTGCATTTACCTCTTACCTCTCAGTTGCCCATGTATACGGGTTTTTTTGATTTTGCTTAACAGTTTTCAGGAAACAAAATTCAGAAGAGTTCTACTAGTTGAAGAGTTCATTGTCCGTAGAATATATAATGTATGAAGATTCTGTTTTTTTGACTCAAGATACAGTGATACAACATAGTGCTCTTTTTGCTGAATATTTACCACGCACACACAAGCAACATTTTGTAAGTTAGAAAGCCAAGCCACTTGTCATACTTGTAGTTGTGGATGCTAATGCATCCTTTGTAATTTGCATCGCTTCTTCATCAGATTAAGTAATTAACTAAATTCCTTTGCCATTTAAGTATAGTTCCAGGTACCTAATACTTGTTCATACAACTGACCATTTAATAGGACGAAAAAGATTTGGGGAAGAAATTCAAAGGTGTTGGAAGAGATGTCTCGGTTATTGCAAGAGAGTTTGGGAAGAAAAACCGTGGGGATTGCGTGGAGGAGAAGATAGAATGAAGGGAGATAATTGGATAAAATCTAAGTTTAATTTTAAGTTCAACTGATTAAAATAGTGGACTACCATCCCTTTTTATAGGAGTGATGTCACATAAATAGAAAGAAAATAAGAATTATATCCTAACATACTGTAATTGAACTCTAAATATTTCACTCCACCAACTAATTAGAGATCACATACAATCTCTTTATTTTAGATGAAAAATTGCAATGAACTCTACAAAAATAACAAACAAACAACGACAAAGCTTTTTCCCACTTTAAGCAGGGTCAACTACGTGGATTTTTTGCCTCCATCAAGATCTATCTTGGGTCATTCTCGAGCTTAGATCCAAAAATTAAGATCCCTTCGTATAGTCTCATTCCAACAACTCTTACACCTTCCATACCCTCTTTTAACCGACTCAATATTCCAAAACTCACATCTCCTCACCGGTGCATCAGCTGACCTCCTTTGCACATGGTCAAACCATCTTAAGCTGTTTTCTCGCATCTTATCTTCGATCGGAGCTACACCCACTTTCACTCTGATGGCATCATTCCAGAATCCGATCTTTACGTGTGTGTCCAAACATCCACTTTAGCATTTTCATTTCTGCTACTGCCATTCTCTGCACATGTCTATGGTTCACAGGCCAACATTCAGATCTATAGAGCATAGCATGTCTTACAGATGCTTTGTAAAACTTTCCTTTGATTTTCAAAGGAATTTTCTTATCACAGAGAACAGTAGAGTCTCCTCTCCACTTTAGCCAATCTAACGTTTATTCTATACATCTCCATCAATTTCTTCATCATGTTGCAAAATAGATCCCAAGTATCTAAAAGAATCTCTCTTGTGAATGTTATCATCACCAGTCTTAACATCGATTCCTTCACCATTGCTTCCATCAAACGTACACCATATATTCAGTCTTAGTCTTACTTATACGAAATCCTTTAATCTCCAAAGCATGTCTCCGGACCTCAAGCTTCTCATTTACTCCATCTTTAGTCTCATCAATCAACATAATTATTAGCGAATAACATACACCAAGGTATCTCATCCTGAATGTGACTTGTCAACTCGTTCATAATTTAAGTAAAAAAGTATGGACTCAAAGTTGAACCTTGATGCATACCAGTGTTGTCAAAATAGTCAGTATTCCCAGAATGTATCCTTACACGAGATGAAGCCCTATCATACATATCATTTATGAGGTTAATGCATAGGATAGTTACTTGTCTCTTCTCCAAAACTGTCCACAATATCTCCCGTAGGACAGAATCATAAGCCTTCTCTATATTGATAAAAATAATATGGAGGTTCTTCCTTTTAACTCTGTAAATCTTCATAGTTCTCCTCAGTAAGTGGATGGCTTCAATTGTTGAGTGACCTGACATGAATCTGAATTCGTTTTCTTTAACTTTGGAAACTTGCCTCAACCTTCTTTCAATCACACGTTCCCAAATTTTCATAGTGTGATTCATCAGCTTGATACCTCTGTAAAGAGGCACCACGATGCTTCTCCTCCATTCTTCATGTATTTTCTTGCTTCGCCAAATAACATTGAATAAATTTGTAAGCCAAGTCAAACCACGCTTACCTAAAACTCTCCAAACTTCTACAGGAATGTCATCAGGTCCTACACCTTTCTCATATCTCATAACCTTCAAAGCCTCCTCTACTTCCTTCCTTTGTATTCGTCTGTAGCTTGTACGATTCAAATAACTTTCACTACTAGCTAGATTTCCCAAAGTGATCTCTCTATTTCCTTCCCCAATGAAATCTTTTGGAAGTATTACTTCCATCTAGTCTCTATATCCTTCTGAGTACAAGCACGTGACCTTCCCTCATCCTTAATGCATCTCACTTGAGAAAGATCTTTGGTCTTTCTTTCTCTTTCTTTAGCCATCCTGAATATATCCTTCCGACCCTCCTTAGAATCGAGATTTTTGTACAAAACTTCATAAACTATACAAAAATAACTTATAATAAAATTGCTGACCCTAAAACCCTATGTTATAAAATATGAAGAATGCGGAAGCGATAGATAAACAGAGCATAAACAAGAAACATCAACATGGGAACACCATGATTTTACGTGGAACCCTACTCCGTGAGGAGCGGGATAAAACCACGGGAGAAGCCCTCAAAGGGGCGTAATATGCATTGCTTTTTCTCAATGGATACAGGAGGTCTGGGGCTCCTTATATAGCCTCTCCAGAGCCTCCAAGTCCCACCACTGGATGATGTGGGACTAAACAACTGGGTGGGGTAAATGGATCTCCTCCAGGATCCATTTACCCTGCTACAACACAATAGGCGCATACTACTAATGCTCCAACACTCCCCCTCAAGCTGGAGCATGCAATGCTCAGCTTGGACAAACAGACAGAAACTCAACTCATCACTACAAGACACTACGGACAATATCAACCCAACGCGCACAATGTTGCTGTCGAGGACGTTGCTTCTCATGCCGTGCAGGTGAGGAGGACGAACGGGCTGGAGTGTGAGTCGACTGAAGACTCGGAATCTGACCATCGAGTCTGAACTTGCGCCTGAAGTCTCCTCGTCGGAGAACTGGTCTCTCCCATCTGGCTCAGAGAATGGTGCACTGCTCTGGTGTACCTATGATACCACATGAAAACCCTTGCCCTCAATGGCATAGGGAATGGTCCTCTGCTCTGGAGTCCCTATGGCTCACATGAAAACTCTGGCCTGACAACAAGAAGAATGATGGGGACCTCTGACAATGATGATGGCAACATATGCTCATCTGAAAATGACCGCAAACTCGTGCGTGTCTGAAACTAGACTCGGAACCTTCTGACGTCAAGTCTGAACAACTGTAGAGTCTGAATATCTGGCTGGTCTGAATAATCTGCATCTGGCATCTGAATCTGGAGCACAAGACCTGTGACTCTACATATATACTC
This sequence comes from Ottelia alismoides, assembly GCA_037367405.1. NCBI lineage: Eukaryota > Viridiplantae > Streptophyta > Magnoliopsida > Alismatales > Hydrocharitaceae > Ottelia > Ottelia alismoides. Next base: position 738,206 of record JAZKJV010009536.1, read on the forward strand.
CCCCTTTCTCCCATACTTGTCGGAAAATGAACATCGACAAAGTTGGGAGAAGACGAGATAAATAGGGGGTACAAATCATCAATTAGCCGATTTCATCATTCATTTTTTTTTCGGCATCTCAAAACATGGATAATCAAAATCATTGCGGCTTTTCAAAATTTATTTTAATAAGCCGTCTTTTTTTTTTGAATTTTTTTTAAGCCGTTCCTTTTTTTCTTCGGCTTTTGCAGATCTTTTTTTTTCAACTTGCGTACGACTCTTTTTTTTTGTGTGTACGCGCTTTTTTTTTTGACAAAACAAGACCCAAAGAGCCCAAAACAGACCTTTCTTTTTTTATTAATTTGCAACAGTTTTTTTTAAGCTGCAGACAATCCCCCCCCCCTTTTTTTTTCTTTTGCGGCACCCTTTTTTTTTAACGATGGGCCGCCCTCCCTTTTTCTGCTTACTGTTGGGCACCCCCCCCTTTTTTTTACACAACAAGCCCTTTCTCTCTCCTTTTTTTTATTCATTGCCCCCATATTTTTATTTAACCGGCAGGGCTCCTAGTGGGCTCGTATTAGGGTTCCCAAGGGGAACCCCATTCTCACGAAACGCCGCCCCCATTGGGGCTTCCCTTTCCGCCGCCCCAATTGGAGAGGCCCCCTCTGCCGCCGCTTGTATGCGGCTTGGGCGATGGCGGCCTTTGCCGCTTGGAGGATCCGAGGATGCATGATGAGAAGATGCACGTCCGAGTGTTGGCGATGCACCTTGATGACGACTTCTTCTCCGCGTCGGCACCGAACTGGAGCTAGGGAGGTGATGGCGCTGCTGGTTGTGAGATCTGTGTTGCTATTGATGAAGGAGGAAGGCCGCACTACCATTGTTGCCGCTAAGAGATGCTCGCACGAGGAAGGGGGGGTTTTCCTGGACGCGGCTAGGGCTTTGCACTGGAGAGGGTGTCGCGGCTGGGCTGGGGTTTGCGCCACCTGTCTGGGATTTTCGATTGGAGGCGAACATGTGCCCCGTAGTTGGAGATCGGACTTGCTTTTGCGCCGCCTCGTGCCGGGGCTGATCCGGAGAAGGGCACTTCTTCACCGTGCTGCCGTAGATAATGCTGGTGCACGCTTCCTGTATGATGGAGATGCTGCCGTGAAAGGAGAAGGCGGCTCCGCCTGGGAGCCTGGAGCCGCGGTTGGCTGCGGCGAGACTGATTGCAGGAGGGCTGCTGGAGATGATGCACCCCTTGTGGGGCTGCCGAGGAGGCGTGCGAGGCTGGGATACGCCGCCTCGAAGAGTGGAGATCGGCCCCACGATGATCTAGGGTTTCATGAAACCCTAGAATCAACAAAAACTGATCTTCAAATAAATCTTTACAATCATTACACTTGAATCTTGAACAAATACAGATCTTGAAACGATCTTCAAAAACCATCAAAATCAAATCTCGAAACAAGTAGAATAATAAATCCGCGAGAATCGAACCGCTCTGATACCATGTTATAAAATATGAAGAATGCGGAAGCGATAGATAAACAGAGCATAAACAAGAAACATCAACATGAGAACACCATGATTTTACGTGGAACCCTACTCCGTGAGGAGCGGGATAAAACCACGGGAGAAGCCCTCAAAGGGGCGTAATATGCATTGCTTTTTCTCAATGGATACAGGAGGTCTGGGGCTCCTTATATAGCCTCTCCAGAGCCTCCAAGTCCCACCACTGGACGATGTGGGACTAAACAACTGGGTGGGGTAAATGGATCTCCTCCAGGATCCATTTACCCTGCTACAACACAATAGGCGCATACTACTAATGCTCCAACACCCTAATTAGAATAAATTAGATAAAATTGAATAAATAAAAAATACCGATTGTATGGGTCTTCAACCCATTAGGAGTACTCTCACGAATGAACATGGGGTAGATATTTGAATGTTCGCTTGGGTTAGCGGGGGATCTGCTAAACAGACAAGCCCTAATTTTACCCTAATTTGGATTCCGCGTCGCATTAATTATTTTCTACTTTGAGTCTTTGACAAACTCATCTCCTGATGCATATATAGTATGTGTTCAGAGTTGATCCGATAATTTGTTAGTTTTCCTCCCATGCATACATAGTCTGTGTTCCTCTTGTAACTTCATTGGGGGAGGTGTTTGCAGCTTGGCACTCTTTCAATGTGAGACTCCTTCCCTTTTTCTTTTTCCCTAATTTAACATTGAGGTAAACAACTTTTGGGTGAGGGATCTCTCTGAAAAACTTACCAGAGATATTTCCACTTCCTCTGTTAGAAATCACGCGATTCCCTTCTTATTAGGGTTTGGAGCCAAACCCAAGGAGGCAGCAACGAGGTCTGCGGAAATGGTAGTACATGCGGGACTTGGCTAGCTGGCATGGGTGCCACAGGCCTCAGCGATGGATCCCCCACTGTCAACGATGGGGATGGCACCTCCCGAGACATTCATGGTGGGTTTTTGGGCCTTGGATGTCCCCTTCATGCTACAGCTTGGGCTCGCGATGTCGGGTTTGTTCGGGCCTCGGGAAAGGCTGCTGGTGGTGGTGCGTGTAGATTGCACGACAATGGGAGCTAAATGTGATTAAGGGGAGGAGTCAGGCGATATTGAGTTTGGGATTTTCGATTTTCTCGAGGGGAGGTGTTGGTGATGCACGACTGCGGCTGAGGGCAGTAGGTGTTGGATTGGTGGCGGTTCCACTAGTGGTGATGGTTGGATGGGAGGTGATGGTATGACTAGTGGGTGTTGCTAATGAAGGTGAGGAATCATGCCACGCGCATCACGTAAGCATGGAGATCGAATCGTCTTTGACTAGGTCGACTAGTCATACTAGTCGATGGTGCAGTGAAATTTAAAATTTTTATCGGTAAAACCACGTTGCATGGGAACAATTTCCATGTCGATTCATCATGATCACACGAGTATAAGGTTTACCTCTTGAACTGCGATCGTGATTTCAAAGCCTTTACAGGAAGATGCCTCTTGTCTCAAGTCCGATCCGACGAGAGAGCACTTGTGGGCGCATGCTTCCCACAATCTAAGGCAATGATTCGAAGAAAGAATCTCGTGGTTTCGTTTCACGAAATCAGACATCTTCTTTAGGAGTACGAGGTGTCAAAGAAGATGAAGATCGACGAGCAAGCAGTCTGGTGGCACGATGGCAACACGAAGACGATTGCAGTGTCCACAAACGTAGGGCAAGGGGGCGACCACTAAGGTTTGGGGATAGAAAGTAGACGTGTGGTGAGAGAGAGAGAGTTGTTGCCTGCAACAATTGTATGAGTTAAAAGAGCCAAGGTGAGCCTTTCTTTTATAGTATAATAGATGGAGGTGATGCACTCCTAACTAATAATCAATGATTGAGATTAAAAGATTATACTTGTGCTCCAAATATATTAGAATTTATAATTAATAAATCAATTACTGATTCATGTTCCAAAATTTAATCTCAAAATAAATTTTCTCTCATGAATAAAGATGAAAGGAGAGAGCCTCCTTCCAAAGACGAGTATTTCTGATGCAAACGGAAATCGCGCGGCGTCGTTAATAAAATAACAATATAATTTTGGTGGATTTTTGGTAGAAGAGAGAGAGGGGTTGAGAAGAGAAATACTCGTCGGTAACGAGGGATTGAAGAAGGAGAACCGCGGAGATCGCGTGGAGGGAGAGAGAGAGGGGGAGAGGGGATGGAGATAACAATCTCAAATTTTACTTCATAATCGACTCACTAAAACAAGGGCCTACCCTCTCTTTATATAGGAGAGAGGGTTTACAAAAATAGGCAACTCAATCAAATTGACAACCGACTTTCCTAATTGGACTCTAACAACTTTAATTTGACCTCTAATGACTTTAATTAGACTCTAACTAATTAATTGACCCACAATTATAATTAAAATCTACGAAATAAACGTTGAGATCACATGCGATCTCAATTATTTAATTAGACCAATAAGACCGCTAAAAACGTAAATAAAATTGATAATTACTTAATTAAATAAATGTGGCCCCATAATTTGGGGTCACGCTGCATCAATTTCTCTTCTCAACCCCTCTCTCTTCTACCAAAAATCCACCAAAATTATATTATTATTTTATTAACGACGCCGCACGATTTCCGTTTGCATCAATTCCCAATACTAGTAGATCCTGCATATTGGAAGGACTTGAAAAAATTTCGAGTTCTGATCTAATTTGAATTGTCTTCTTTAGGGTTTTATCGTTAAGTTTCTCATTCGATAATTGAGAGTTGGTATCGATCATAAGCTTTCCAAAAGCATATATCATACCTACAAATCCTGTCATGCTTCCAAAGCAAGATGACTGTCGATGGAATTTGGTTCATCGCAATTTCTCATGAGTTAGCTCATATTTTTTGGTTCAGTAATGAACGAGAGGTCATATTACTCATATACCCTTGTATGCAGACCAACTCGTCGGTGTATAGACTTTGATTAGATCATCAATCTAATGGTTTGTCTAATGTACATATGCAGATATATAGTAACACATCTGTCTTCGGTGAGAGGATGCGTGCCTATATCGTGACGGTATACATCACAGGTCTTTGATATCTCGATCTCGTTAAGTCACCTCTTTGATTTAACTCATCCGACACCTCCGAATCTCTATTCCCATGCAGAGGAGCTGTATCAAGAGGTCGGTCAGATATCGTCCTTTGGAGTAAGGATCACCATTTCCTTCTCAGGCTGGAGATCCTTTCTCGACAATCATTTGACGGTGCTAGTGTGATGCATCATGAAGATCATTGTGAACAATTTTATTCAATTCCGTTCAATTATGTTACATGATAATTTTTAGTTTAAATAATTGAGTCAGGATTTTTATTTTCTTAAGTATGTAAAGGCCCATTATATAAGGCCTAATCATTTTTTTGTTTTATTTTATTTGGTGTCTTAGCTTTATACCCCATGAGTAGATGGCAATTGAATGGGAATATTTTTTCGTCCACTAATTCTCTCTCTTCCTCTCTCTCTCTCATTTCCTCCCTTCCTTTCTCTCTCTTTTCTCCATCGAACCCTAACCCCTACCCATGCCGCCGCCCCCGTCTCCCTCACCCCACCTTTGACCACGTTGCCTCCCCACCTCTTCCTCTTGTTCCCGACTCCGCCACCCCTTCTACTTCTCCTGCACCAACATCCCTCCCCTTTCCCTTCTCCAGCACCCAGTGTTGCAATAGTCGGCCGACTATCCCGAATAGTCGGTCCGACTATGCAGTGCGGTGGGGTATCCGACTGAACAGACCTTCAGTCGGGCAATAGTCGGTCCGACCGAATAGTCGGCCGACTATTCGGCCGACTGGCCCGACTATGAGGCCGACTGGAGTTTGACTCTTCATATTTTTATTTTTTTATTTTCAATTTTCAATATTTATGGGTTACATTTTACCACGGTATCACCACAAATGTCAAATTTTATATGTCTATTATATTGATTGGTACTTTTATCTTGGATTCATGTTAAATAATGACCATATATGAATAAAAATATAAGAATATATGTATTATAAATAATTTTTATATTAAAAAATACAAAACCGAATAATTCCGAATAGTCGCCCGAATACCGATTATTCTCTATTCAGTGACCCCTCCGACTGAATACCGAATACCGTCTTCTGCAACACTGCCAGCACCAACATCCCTCCCCTTTCCCTTCTCCGGTACCTTCCCTGACCCCTCCCCACCTCTTACCCCCTGTGCCGCCGCCTACCCCCGTCCCAACCTCTTCTTCGCCGCTAACGTTGCCGCCCTCCGCCAGCCCGCCCCGCCTCGTCTGCTCGCGATCTGGTCTTAGGGGTTGTACCCGTGCCCCTCCGTCGGCTGAGATATGTCCACTTCCGAATCCCCTTGTTTGTTTATTGTCATCCGTTTATTTTTATTGTGGCATGTTCTAACAGATCTCGATTTGGTGAGGTTTACTTGATGTAGTAGGCATTAAATAAAAAACCAAAGAACTCTGTTAAACTCTGTTAAATACTTCGGTTCGGATATTCTTATGGACAAGCAACACGTTTTTCCTTTTGTTTGATTGTCTGATTTGTTTTCATTTTTTTTTTAGAATCCACAGAATTCATTCATTTATTTTTTTTCTATTACAATAATTTTCTGCACCACTTATTCTCTTGCCATGTATGATTGCATTGAACTTGAGGTTAAACATAGGTATAGTGTTTGCGTCGCGTTTACGTCGCACATAGGTTGCATCAATTTGGTATCAGAGCTTATCGATATGTTTTGTTATTATCATATTGCATATCATTTTAAAAACAAAAACAAACAAACATACAAACAAAACACCAAAATAATTAAGGTACACATGGCTGAAAAACCGAGTGCCTCTATAGCCGATAACACGACGCAAACAGAACTCACAATAGAGTCCTTGTCCGCTCAAATGAAACAGATGTTCAACCACTTCACCGGATAAATTGCCACATTGAATTTCTTATGTTTGAGAAAGATCACAACGATGAAAAGATGACCAAGGGTCGACTAAGAGTCAGAGACGACACTCACGGAGTAATACATCCTGAGACTCTAGTTCTTCTACATTTGATGGACACGTTAGCGACTATCACTCACTGGAAAGCGAAGAAGAAGAGTTGAGAGATGAATTTTCTTTCATTTCAAAGAACTAAGAACCTCACACCCTAGGGTATACATCACAACCTCATAGTGGCTAGCAACTCCCACCCTGATATGGCCCTAGGCACGATGAAGGATGGGATCGAGGCATCTGTTTTGATGTTTCAGAGTTTGACGGAGAACGGAACCCTGATGTTTTTATGGATTGGCTCTAAACGATCGAACACTTCTTTGTAAGGAAGGCTATGCCAAGCGAGCGAAAAGTACAATTCGTCACGATCAAACTTAAGGGTCATGCTCTGCTGTGGTGGGATCGTTTGCAATCAGAACACAAACAGAAAGGAAAATGTAAAATTCACAATTGGAGCAAAATGAAAGCCAAACTGAAAACAAAATTTGTGCCTGAAGATTACAAGCAAGATCTGTATGCATGATTGCAATCTTGGAGACAAGGTACTATGAGCGTAAAGGAGTACACCGAGGGATTCCAGTCTCTCATGCATCGCAACCGATTGCAGAAGACTCCTGCCCAGGAAGTCACCCGCTACATGCAGGGACTTCGTTAAGTTATCCAAGATGAACTCTACCTCCACAACTGTCAAAACGTCGACGAGGCCTATAAGCAAGCTGAGCGAGCCGAAGCTAAGCTTGACAAAGCACAGACAAGGAAAACTTCTTTCTCAGTAAACACCGTCCCACTAACTAGTGTCCCTATGACAACCTCAAAACCAATAGTTCCTCCATCGATTGTTACAGGTAAACCCCAAACTAAGTGTTGACGCATATAAGACAATTGTATCTTTTCGTTATTTTGTTTTCTTGTTATTCTCTTTATGTAATTTACCCATAGGCTACTCTCCTATATAAGAGAGCCTAGGGCTATGGAATAGAGCTTCTCATTCACGTTTCCCAACATGGTATCAGAGCGACGGTCCTAGACCGGAGTTCTCGAAACCCTAACCCTAACCCGCCCCACCCGCCGGCCTCTCTTCTCTCTCTCTCTCTCTTCTCGGCGCCGCCCCTTCTCCGATCCGATCGCCGACCTCTCCGATCGCCTGCGGTGCCTCTGCGCATAGCGCATCTTACGCGCAAGCGCATCTCGCACGTAGCACATCTCGCGCGCAGCGTAACTGTGCGCCTGTGCGCCTAGCGCGCATCCAGCGCCTAGCGCGCATCCAGCGCCTAGCGCGCCTCCAGCGACAGTGCGCGCATCTACGCGCAATCCTCTGTAGCGCCTTTCTGTGCGCCCTTCTGTGTGCTGTGCAAACAACGTGCGCCAGTGCACATCCTGTAGTGCCTGCACCTGCCTAATCGTGCGCATCCAGTTGCGTGTGCAAGTGCCTGCATGCCCTAAGCCCCAAAACCCTAGGGCACATATCTTGATATACATGGGGTTAGTTGCTTGACGTCTACACTCGCAACTAATCCCGTCTATGTCATTGTAGACAAAGATTGTCGTCTCTCAGTCACTCCAGTCTTCCATCTCCAGTATGTCAGAAAGCAAGGCAGATATCCCATCTATGGGCGCATTTCGTGGTCCAGCGCCCATTGTCAAGATGGATGGTACAAATTATGAACTGTGGGCAATGCAGTTCATGAGTATGATGAAGTCTACATGTAAGAAGCACATTCTTACCGAGCCCGAGCCTGCAGAGAAGACTGGAGTTCATGCCTCATGGGAGGCCGATGATGCATATGCCAAGGTGTGGCTATCTGGCACATTGGCTATTGAAATTGCCAATGACATTCTACATCAACCTACAGCCAATGACATGTGGGATATCCTGGCAGCAACGTATTCTCAAGCAAAGAACGAGACGAAAATCCTGCAACTACAACATGATATATTCACGATAAAGCAGAACGGTCGTCCTTTACATTCTCTCTATACATCATTGAGAGGGATGTTCGAGAAGCTCTATAGCTTCATGCCTCTTACTGCCACACCAGAACAGCAGAAGACATACAGGAATGCGACGATGGTGGGTGTGTTTCTCGCTGCACTTGACCCAGAGTATGAGGCAGCACGTTCACAGATTCTGGCGGACTCGACTATTCCTCCCATGGAGGAAGCTTTTCACAGATTGAGCAGGATCACAGTACCTTCAGCAGCAGCGAATCAGAATCCCTCAGCTATGGCGACCAACAGAGGCCGCGGTTTTCATCATCAGGGCCGTGGACGTATCCCTCGTGGAAGGGGTGGCCGCACTAGGCCAACATGCTCATATTGTCACCGCGTCGGACATACTGAAGACACATGCTACTCGAAGCATGGATTCCCTGCATCTGCACGAGCCGCTGAGCAGATAGAGCCCCCGTCTGCTGCTACACTGGATCAACGATTTGATGACCTGGTTGCCCGCCTCAGGGGTATTATCCTACCATCTGGTCCAGCACCGACTACAGAGAGTCATACTGATGCTGCTGCTTCTGCTTCCGCCTCCACTAGTACTTCAGGTAGTACACTTGCACTCCACAATAGTAGATCTGATACATTGCCATGGATCATGGACTCGGGCGCTACACATCATCTATGTGGCGACCAGAGTCTACTTACAGGATACACTCAGATTCCTCCAGGACGGACAGTAGTTATTGCCAATGGCACGCATTCTCCTATCACGGGTCAGGGGGAGATTAGACTGACGTCTTCTATGCAGCTCAAGAATGTCCTACATGCACCGCATTTTTCTATGAATTTGTTGTCAATTAGTCAGATTACGAAGGATCTCCACTGTCGAGCTATTTTTGATTCATCTTCGTTGATTTTTCAGGACATCCGTACGGGCAACGTGATTGGTCATGGCTATGAGCAAGGAGGCCTTTATCGTCTGAACCAGACCCCGTTTACCGGAATCACATCTTCTCCCGCTGAACAAGTATCTCCTCTCCTGTGGCATCTGCGTTTTGGTCATTTACCGCTTCAGAAGTTGCGTCTAGTTCTACCTTATGGTCTCTCTCACACACATATCCAGTGTGAGGCGTGTCAATTGGGAAAGCATCACAGGTCATCTTTTCCCAGTAGTCAAGGTCGGAGTAGTAACTCCAAGTTTGAGTTGTTTCATGTCGATGTCTGGGGTCCGAGTCGTGTTCCCGATCATCAGGGACACAGGTTTTGTATTGTATTTGTGGATGACTTTTCTAGAGCATCATGGGTATTTCTAATGAAAAATAAGTCTGAAGCAGGAAATATTGTTATCCACTTTCTAAATGAAATTCAAAATGTTTTTTCAACATCTGTCAAAATTGTGAGAAGTGATAATGCCTTAGAGTTGTGCACCAACATTCTAGCCAATTACTATTCTTCAAAAGGAATTATTCACCAAACATCTTGCGCTCATACCTCTCAACAGAATGGGGTTGCTGAAAGAAAGCACCGTCACCTACTTGATGTCACAAGGTCTCTTCTTATTCAGAGTCATGTTCCGTACTCCTACTGGGGTGATGCAGTCCTTACTGCATGTTACCTTATCAATCGTATGCCTTCGTCTGTTTTGAATGAACAAATTCCTTTTTCACTCATTTATCCTGACAAGGATCTGTTCAGTCTTACCCCTCGTGTGTTTGGGTCAGTCGCATTTGTCCACCAGTTGTCGCCTGGCACTGACAAGCTCTCTCCTAGGGCTATCAAGTGTATCTTTGTGGGGTACCCCAGAACTCAAAAGGGGTACAAGTGTTTTGATCCTGTGCGTCGGCGGTATATGATCAGTGCAGATGTTACATTTTTTGAATCTGTTATGTATTTTTCAGATTCCGGAAACATGCAGCCACCACCCATACCTCCAGATGCCGTATTCATGGAACCACCATCACCATTGCCACAGTCACCACCACCGCAACCGCCACCACCACCACCACCACCATCATCACTAGTATCCCCGCTACCATTTCATTACACCCGCAGGCTTCCTCCAGCTCATAGTCATGACCCGTCAACTAGCTCGCCTATGGTATGTAATGAAAATATTAATGTTGATGGATCTGACGACATTTCTCAGCAGGATGCATTACAGGAGCATGGTGATGACACAGATGATCTGGATGTTCCAATCGCTCTACGCAAGCCGAAACGAAGCTGTGCCAATTATCCATTGTCAGCAGCGGTGTCTTTTGAGAGGCTATCTGGAGATTTCAGGACGTTTGCTATGGCACTTTCAGCTACAGACATTCCACGGAACCATCAGGATGCTATGCGGGATGCTAGATGGCGGCTAGCAATGGAAGAAGAGATGGCGGCACTTCAGTCTAGAGGAACCTGGAGTTTGGTTCCTATACCTCCAGATGTTAGCCCGGTGAGTTGCAAATGGGTGTTTACAGTTAAACACAATGCAGATGGTTCCATTGACAGGTACAAGGCACACCTAGTTGCTCGGGGTTTCACGCAGACATATGGGGTAGATTACCTTGACACGTTCTCCCCTGTGGCGCGTCATTCCACTTTACGGATCTTGCTATCTGTTGCGGTTGCTAAAGACTGGCCATTCTATCAACTGGATGTGAAGAATGCATTTCTGTATGGAGACTTGCAGGAGGAAGTCTATATGCAACAGCCACCTGGTTTTGCTGTTGAGGGGGAGTGTTCCAAGGTTTGCAGATTACATAAGGCCATCTATGGTCTTAAGCAGAGCCCCAGAGCATGGTTTCAGAAACTTTCAGATCTCTTTGAGAAACAAGGATATAAACGATCCAATGCTGATCATTCCTTGTTTGTTCAGAAGACGGCAAGAGGTATCATTGTAATCATGGTTTATGTTGATGATATCTTGATTACAGGTGATGATGACCAGGGCATTAAGCAGGCAAAAGAAAGGCTAGGGACCGAATTCGTCACCAAGGACTTGGGAGTCCTTAGATATTTTCTGGGGTTGGAGTTTCCCAGAAACCCATATGGATTAGTCATGTCACAGAGGAAGTATGTCACAGATCTACTGAGTGAGACAGGTATGCTAGGGTGTCGACCTGCTACGACACCAATGGATCCTAGCATGAAGCTGTATGATGATGACACAGAAGAGGTGGATAAGAGAAGGTACAGAGAACTGGTAGGTAAACTACTGTATGTCACGATCACTAGACCTGATATATCATTTGCAGTGAGTCGTGTGAGCCAGTTCATGGAGCAACCTCGTCAGGCACACATGGATGCAATACACATGATTCTGAGATATTTAAAATCATCTCCAGGTGCAGGCTTGCTATTTAAGAAAGGAAAGGAGATCTCTATCACAGCATGTGCGGATGCAGACTATGCAGGATGCCCTAAGGACAGAAAGTCAACATCAGGATTTGCAGTCTATGTTGGAGATGCTATAGTTTCATGGAAGAGCAAGAAGCAGACAGTAGTAGCTAGATCCAGTGCTGAATCCGAATACAGAGCTATGGCCCAGGCTAGCACAGAAATGATGTGGGTGAAATCCCTACTTGCAGATCTATGTCTGGATATACCTCTTCCTATGATGTTAGAATGTGACAATCGGGCTGCCCTGTTCATTGCAAATAATCCAGCCTTTCATGAGAGGACCAAGCACATTGAGGTCGATTGTCACTACATACGTGACATGATTCAGAAAGGGTTCATTGCTACATCTCATGTCACATCAGAGAATCAGACCGCGGATATTTTCACCAAGGCGTTACTTAGAGGTCCATTTCAGAAGTGTGCGTCCAAGCTGAGTATGATTGATATCTATGCTCCATCTTGAGGGGGAGTGTTGACGCATATAAGACAATTGTATCTTTTCGTTATTTTGTTTTCTTGTTATTCTCTTTATGTAATTTACCCATAGGCTACTCTCCTATATAAGAGAGCCTAGGGCTATGGAATAGAGCATCTCATTCACGTTTCCCAACACTAAGCCCTCAACTATTGCCGTTGCTCGCCCATCTACTGGAAACCCCATACTGGGTATCTTGGGAAGCCGACTTGTAGCATGACCTGATACTTGTTTTAGGTGCTATCAGAAGGGACATCGAGCGGCTGAATGCCCAAACCCTAGGGTTGTTGCCGGCCATTTATGCACCACCGATGACCTTGAAGATCTTGCTCCAGATGATCAGGAAGTATCTGAAGAGGATCAAGACGTATCAGCTGCCGTCACCACTAGAGCTGATGAATACAAACTTCTTGGAGTGGATGGAGATATATCCGAGCCTTTTCTGGTGATTGAACATAATAGCTTTATCGCTCCTGACAATACTCCCAGAAGCATCTTACTCGCCCTCGTTGTTGATGACGCTGACAACTGGCTGCAACGCAGCATATTTCGAACCACATGCACCTCGGGAGTATGTCGTTGCTCGCCGATTATTGATGGAGGTAGCGTGGAGAACTTTGTGTCTCAAAAAATGGTCGATAAGTTGGACTTGCCGACTCAACCACTCGAGAAACCGTACAATGTGGCATGGTTTCGAGGTGACACTCAACTTCCGTTTTCGAGGTGACACTCAACTTCCGATCCATCGTCAGTGCCTCGTTAGCTTCTCAATTAGCCCATCTTATAAGGACGAGGTCTGGTGCTATGTAGCTCCTATGGATGTCTGTCATGTGCTACTTGGGAGACCTTGGCAGTTTGATAGGGACACTGAGCACACGGGAAAATTGAACATGTACTCATTTCTAGTAAACAAGGTATATGTGACCCTCAGGCTGCAACGCGAGGCCCTTTATCCTCGACAAGTGGCTTCTCTTCGATCTGTGGCTACACAATCTGCGAAAACTACTCCGCTGTCAAAGCCTTCGACCTCCGCTCATGTATTGTTCATGGAAGCTCAAACGTTGCAACGGGAAGTTCAGGAGAGCTTCACTATTTACGCCTTGGTGGGACGTGAAGTGGGCGAACTTGAGACAACCTTACTCGAAGTTCCATCTGAGGTAAAATCAATCATTGAGGAGTTTGCGGACATTATGCCTAGAAGGACATATTGATATCGATATCGTATCAGTCTACTTGGAAAAGGATATATCGGGATATATCTCCGATATATTGACGATATTGGTGGAAATGTCAGAAATTGCTCAAAAATGGCATCTTTTTGCCGTTTTTTCAGAAATTAAGATCATCCAAGATATTAAACAACAAATAATCTATAACACACTTATATCACACATATCGATCCGTTTATACCCCATATATCGCACATACCAGTTATTTCGAACATATCGATGTTAATGTTGATTCATGACTTATAGATATTGGAAATGGATTTCATTCAAGATTTTATAACACAAAATAACTTACAAATATACTCGTAGATAACACATAAAGTTCATCTATGATCCTTATATTGCATATATCGGTCATATGGAACATATCGCTCGTACTGTTAATTGTTGACCTATAGATATTGGAAATGGAGTTCGTCCAAGTTCTTATAACACTAAATAACTTACAAATATACTCTTAGATCACACATATCGATTGTCTATGACCCTTATATCACATATATTGGTCATATCGAACATATCGTTGTTATTGTTGACTGCTAACTTATGGATATTGGAAATGTAGTCCATCCAAGTTCTTATAATACTAAATAACTTAAAAATATACACTTATAACACACATATCAATCATCTATGATCCTTATATTGCACATATCTGTCATATCGGGCATATCATTGTTAATGTTGATTGTTGACTTATAGATATTGGAAATGGAGTTCATCCAAGACTTACATTGCATCACACATTATGCATAAACAAAATGTTTGAGCTATTTTTGAAAAACAAACAAATAAAGAGCATAATAACATTTTTTTAAAGAGACATAATTCATAATATTATTTTCGAAAGGAAAGAAGATGAATTAAAATCGATTGGACACCTCCAAGTTGAATAACCATTGTATGCACCTTCTGTCACACCATACCCTATCAGACGGGGGTCTTGTACAAGCCTGAGGGGGCTAGGGGGGCTTAGGTTTCCCCCCCTTGCGGCGGGCATCGCCCCCGACCCGAAACAAAATAATATAAAACATGATGTGTTTTAATACTAGGAGTATCAAAATAAGTAGTGAAATCAAGCTTACAAGAGTATTACTCATCAATATATAGATATCGATGATATTTCGACGATATCGATCGATATCCAGATTTTTTTGTACTGAATCCAATATTTTGGCCGATATGGCCGATATGGCTATATATCGCCGATATCCCTGTAAAGGATATGCAACCTGATTTCGATACCCCTGACCTCTCGATATCGATATATCGGCGATATATCGTCGATATATCATGATATGGCCTATGTGCATGAAGAACTACCTGAAGGCTTAGTCCCTGGAGCGAGCTTACCACATTTACCACATTATCGGATGAGCCTGAGTGAACATGAAGAGATGAGCAAGCAGGTCACCGATCTTCTGCGACGTGGTTATGTTCGTGAGAGCATGAGTCATGTGGATGTTCTTGTTCTACTTACTCCCAAAAAAGATGGCACATGGAGGATGTGTGTTGATAGCTGTGCTATCAACAAGATAACTGTCAAGTATTGCTTTCCGATTCCACGCCTTGATGATATGCTTGACATGCTATCATGTGCTAAATTGTTTTCCAAGATGGATCTTCGAAGCGGGTGCCATCAGATTCGCATTCGACCTGGGGATGAGTCGAAGATCGCTTTCAAGACCAAGGAGGGTCTTTATGAGTGGACAATCACGCCCTTCGGTCTGTCCAATGCCCGAAGCACTTTCATGCGTACTATAAATCATGTATTGCGGCCCTTCATCGGCAAATTTGTGGTTGTGTACTTTGATGATATATTGATTTACAACTTGACAAAGGATGACTATTGAGATCCCAACAATTGTTCGTCCATCTAAAGAAATGCTCCTTCATGTCTATCACAGTTTTCTGGTGTTGGCTTCGTTCTATCGACGATTCATTCGAAATTTTAGCGCTTGTGCTGCTCCATTGATAGATTGCACTCATAAAAGCGCATCCACCTGGACCCTTGAAGTATAAGCAAGCTTTCATAAGTTGAAACACCGGTTGACCAATGCCCTTGTTTTGGCACTTTCTGACTTCTCCAAGGTTTTCGTGGTTGGCAGCGATGCCTCACATGTCGGAATGGGTGTCATCCTAAGTTAGGAAGGTTCAAGCCATTTAGAGCTAGCCAATGCCACGAACTTTCACCGAATTCCGCAGTTTTCTGGGGTTGGCTTCGTTCTATCGACGATTCATTCGAAATTTTAGCACTTGTGCTGCTCCATTGATAGACTGCACACATAAAAGTGCATCCACCTAGACCCTTGAAGTAGAAACATGCTTTCATAAGTTGAAACACCAGTTGACTGCCCTTGTTTTGGCACTTCCTGACTTCTCCAAAGTTTTCGTGGTTGACTGAGATGCCTCACATGTCGGAATTGGCGCCGTCCTAAGTCAGGAAGAATGACTTGTGGCGTTTTTTAGTGAAAAGTTGAATGAAGCCCGGTCACGATATTCCACATATGACGTCGAATTATATGTCGTGGTGCAAGCTCTCAAGCATTGGAGGCATTATTTGATTTATCGAGTAATTGTCATTAACTCTGATCATTAGGCTTTGAGGTATCTGAACTCCCAAAAGACCCTTAACAAGCGTCATGAATTGTGGGTTAGTTTCCTTCAAGAATATACCTTCCACCTTAAGCACAAAGCTGGGACCCTGAACCGTGTGGCCGATGTGTGAAATAGACACACACGTCTTAGTCACAATGACAGTAAGCACAACACGATTTGATGTTCTCAAGGATCTTTACATCGCTTACCCTGACTTTGATCCTATTATGCTGAGTGTGTTGACACTGGACAAGATTCGACAGCCACTTATATCCTTCACGAGGGATTCCTATTCAAGGCGCACCGACTTTGCATTCCCACCACTTCATTTTGTGAGACCTCATTTCAGAACTGCACACCGGAGGGTTAGCTGGACACTTTGGACGAGATAAGACCGTGATCCTCCTCCAAGAGCGATTTTATTGGTCACAATTGCGGAAGGATGTTACAAGATTTGTGCAAAATTGTCAAAGGACACAAGCAGAACATTGGACTTTATACACCCCTTCCAATCTCGATGCGACTTTAGGAAGACATCACCATGGACTTTGTATTGGGTTTGCCTCTCACGGTACGAAAAGTTGATTCTATTTTCGTGGTGATGGATAGGTTTTCTAAAATGGCACATTTCATTGCATGCAAAAAAACTTCAAATGCATCTCATATCGCTGATTTATTTTTTCGCGATGTCGTTCGATTGCATAGTATTCCTCATTCTTTTACATCTGATTGCGATACCAGATTTTTGAGTCATTTTTGGCGCACGCTTTGGTCTTGTGTCGGTTCTTGTTTGGAATACAACACTGCTTATCATCTACAAACAGATAGACAAACTGAAGTAGTTAATAAATATCTAGGGAATTTATTGCGATGTTTTATAGGGGATTCTCCATCCAAATGGGATCTAATTCTTCCCCAAGCCGAATTTACGTATAACAGTTCCACCAACAGATCCACCGGCAAATCACCCTTTAAGAGTGTGCACGGCTTTCCAGTTCCCCAATTTCTAGACTTTATCCCACAACCATACATGGGAGGACTAATGCAGCCGCTGAAGATCTGGTCGAGCACTTAACCCATATCCATATCGAGATCCGTGCCAAACTCCAAGCCATGGTCCAGAAATACCAAGCCCAAGCCAACCTACATCGCAGAGAGAGCGAGTTCATAGTTGGAGATTTAGTGATGATCCACCTAAAAAAAGAGAGGTTCCTTTGAGTGTCCACCAAAAAAAGAGTGTCCGAAATATTGGCCCATTCCGAATCCTCAAGCGAATTGGATAAAATGTCAGTCTACCTACTCAATCTACCGCCGGATGTCCAGACGTCGCCGGTCTTTAATGTTTCAGATATCTTCTTATATCATGGAGATGACCAGCCAAATGCGACCATGTCAGTTTATTCTGTTGATGGTGCACGCCGACCATCAATTGCGATCGATGCTGATTAGATAGAGGATATTGCTGAAGTGCGAGATATGCCGACATGGCCTCTTCCTACGATACTTAATCAAGTGGAAGGGGCGATCTCTGATAGATTGCACATGGATTGATGAAGATGAGCTTCAATGACTCCACCCTGATATACTTTAGAATTATCGCGACGCCATCTTGACGGAGCGAGAATATTCTTAGTAGGGGGAGCTGATGCAACATGAAGACCATTGCAAATAATTTTATTCAATTCCGTTCAATTATGCTACATGATAATTTTATTTTAAATAATTGAGTCAGAATTTTTATTTTCCTTGAGTATGTAAATTGTTATATAAGATCCTATCATTTTTTGTTTTGTTTTATTTGGAGTTTTAGCTTTATGTTATTTAGTTGGACTTAGCCTATATAAAGATCCCCACCCCATGAGTAGATGGCAATTGAATGAGAATTTTTTTCCTCCACTAAATCTCTATCTTCCTCTCTCTCTCTCTCTCATTTCCTCCCCTCCATCTCTATCTCTTTTCTCCGCTGAACCCTAACCCCTACCCATGCCGCTGCCCCTGTCTCCCTCACCCCACCTTCGACTACGCCGCCTCCCCACCTCTTCCTCTCGTTCCCGACTATTCCGCCCCGTCTACTTCTCCTCCCACACCAACATCCCTCTCCTCTCCCTTCTCCGACCCCTCCCCATCTCTTACCCCCTGTGCCGCCGCCTACCCCCATCCCAACCCCTTCTTCGTCGCCAACGTTGCCGCCCTCTGACAGCCTGCCCCGCCTCGCCTCCTCCGCAACTACACACTGCTCGCGATCGGGTCTTACCCTTCTGTCGGCTGTGATATGACCACTTCCAATTCCCTTTGTTTGTTTTCTGTCATCCGTTTATTTTTATTGTGGGCTTGTTCTAGCAGAACTCGATTTGGTGATGTTTCCTTGCTGTAGTAGGCATTAAAATAAATAATTAAAGAACTTTGTTAAATAATTCGGTTCGGACATTCGGACATTCTTGTGGACAAGCAACACGTTTTCCCTTCCTTTTATATTCATTTCTGTTGATTTTTTTCATTTAATTTTTTTCAGAATCCATAGAATTCATCCAGTAATTTTCTGCATCACTTATTCTCTTGCCCTGCACGATTGCATTGAACTTAAGGTTAAACGTAGGCATAGTGTCTACGTCGTGTCGCACATAGGTTGTAGCATAGTGAGTCCTCTATCTAACTCTTTAGATATTATCTCAACACCAATCTCTATGATCGAGACATTGGATCAACTGTTGTATGATTATCAAGATGGTCATGGTATATAGCCGTAGTTACTCTAAGAGACCTTATAAGTGAATGCATTCATTCATCTCAGATAGAGAATGAAAATCAATAACTTTTATTAATATATTAAATAAATATAATGTACCCACTTAATGGTCTAGTGGTAGTACAGTGTGTCTACCACACAAAATACCAGGGTTCAAATCCCACTCTTGCAGGAATTGCGTTAGGTAGTCGACGACCAACGTAAAAAATAGTCGAATCTTTCAACATAGATTTGAGCAAGAATCCATGTAGCCGACCCTACTTATAGTGGGAGTAGGCTTAGTACATTTAGTATATTAAATAAATATAATAACATTTATTGTAAAAATGATTCATCCTAAACTCACATGTCCAACAACGACTATGGGTGGAGGGAAGACAATGTAATGGGTGATAACAATGGGGCTGATATGGACGGACGGTGTGGCAAACCCGGAGTTGAGTTTGGTAGTGCTAGAAGAGGGTTCGAGGCTGGGGTCGAAGGAGGTGTTGATGGTGGGGAATGGACAATGATGGCAAAAGAGGATGTGGGGGCGGTTGTAGGTGGAGAGGGGGTGCAGGCAGTCAAGGTGGAGCTGGTGGTAGCATGGGTGGGACTGGCAAGGGTGTTTGGGTGGCAGAGGGAGGCGACATCGTGTTGACGGCCTTGGCAGAGAGTTTGGGGTGGCGGAAGGGGGTGGTGGCAGGGCTGGTGGAGCCTGGTGGTGCTGTTGGCGGAGGCGTATTAGATTGTAGAGGTGGAGAAGGTTGTAGAGGAGTCGATCCGACGACTCTCAGGTTCGTTAGATTTGCGATGAACTTCTATATACACGACTGAATCTACTACAACATGGATATCACTTCTTCATCCTCTGCACATGTTGGACGACACTTCAAACTATATGCTTTGGATTGATAACTCCTCGAGTACCTTGACAGATCATCAGATCGAGAGGATGATTTGTGGGCCTTTCTCTGATACCAATTGATGCAAATTAAAAATTTTGACAGTGAAAAAATATTCTGTAGAAGAAATTTGAGGGTGGAGGAACAAGCAGCTTGCCTTTTACGAGAGAATTGGGGAAGAAGGATCACAGAGATCACGTAGAGGGAGATGAGAGAATGAGGCGAGATAATAGGATAAATTTAGTTTTAATTTTAACTTCAATTGATTAAAGCAATGGACTACCGTCCCCTTTACATAGGATGTTTGTGGTTACAAAAATAGAAAGAGGATTAAAATCAAATCTCAGCGTACCTTAATTGGATTCTAAAAATCTCAATTCAGAAACCATTTAGAGATCACATACGATCTCTAAATGAAAATTTCCACGGACTCAATAAAAATAACCTCAAATAAAATTATCGATCCTAAAACCCTAATTAAAAAAACCAGACAAAATTGAATGGATAAAAGACCTGATTTTGCTCTAATTTGGATTACGCGTTGCATCACTTCAATAGCACAAATGGTCATCTCTTGACAGACAAACAACACACCAGCTTGACAACTTCCTCTCCAGCTTCTCTACGGGCATGTCTGGTTGCTGGGTTGGATTGGGTTGGGTTGGGGTACACCGGTGTACCCCTCCTTCCAACCCTCTCAATCCTCCTCACAATTTACTATTCACAGGGGTATAGTTTACTATTCACAGGGGTACCCTCAACCCAACCCAACCCAGCCCAACCCAGCAACCAAACAGGCCCTACAAGAAACTTCTAATATGTCTGCCAAGATTTGCCACCCACCAGAGGCAACCCAAGATAGGTGATAGGGAGTGCCCTTCGCTGCTTCTGCAAAGTACTTTCACATGACGCCACCTCCTCCTCGCCCATGCCAAAAGGTACAAAAGCGACCAACCCAACAAGCTCCAAAAAGATGGCCACCCCTCAATGGCAACCCTCCCTCCACAAAGAAAATAATATCGTCATTGAAGAATGGGAATTGAAATCCCCCCCGTGAGGAAATATGCAAGAAATCCACCCTCACCGGCCTTTACCACAATCCGAGCCAACACATTACCCAAAAAAAAAAGCTAAATACGCCAAAGGGCGCCCCTGCCTAACTCCACATTGCGGCTGAAAGAAACCTCCCTCATTTTTGCCATTCACCAACACCTCATAAGAAGTGGTTACCACACATCTCTTCATCCAACCAATCCAATTACTTGGAAATCTCCTAAGATGCAAGGACAACCACAAGAATCACAAGTCAACTCAGTCGTATGTTTTCGAAAAATCCACCTTCCAAAGGAGTCCCATGGTCTTCTTCCTGCGCCACGCTGCAATAATCTATTATGCCAACAGAAACTCGTCCATTATGTGATGGCCTAGAATAAACACTATACGAGCATAATTTAGAATGAAACCAATCACCTCGCAAAGCCTGTTGGCCATTACCTTAGTCACAATCAAATAAATGGCATTAGCTAAAGCAATAGGCGTAAATCCTCTACGCGTTGCTAAAGCAATAGGCGTAAATCTAACTTTCTATTAATGAAGTGTTGATGTGGTGGCTCCCGCCTCGGGAGGTCTTCCTCTGTTCAATAAAAGAAAAATCCTCTACGCGTTGCACCACATCCTTCGTAGGTAGAAGGAAAAGAAGAGAATGGTTTGACCATTTGAATCCACCATTCGTTAGCCGTAGCTCCTCCACCACCCCTAGCATTTCCTGGCCAATCAAGTCCTAAAACTCCTGAAAGAAGAAAGTCGATAAACCATCGGGCCTAGTGGATCCTAAACATGCAACCAAACATAAGAGAAGGCTTTATGCATAACTATATGATCTGTTTTCCCTTAAAAAAGGTGATTTGGGTTTGCATCTTTCAAATTTAGTATCAGCTTACTAGATAAAGATCTCATCCGATTATGGATTATCCACAATTCATTCCTCCATACTGTGGCCTAATCGAGTGTTTATTGTAGAAATATGAATCGTGGATACGTAATCAAAGCATTCACAAAATATAAAGAAGACTTTGATTCTACGTGAAACCCGGCTCTGTGAGTATCGAGATGAAACCACATGAGAATTGCCTCAGAGGTTGATATTCTTTCACCTTCTCAAAGGTTACAATGAGTGTGGGCCTTTATATAGCTCCTCCATGACACCAAATTCCCAACATCATATGATGTGGGACTAAACAAGATCCTCCAAAGACAAACTCAACACAAACAAGATCAATTTCACCTTTTTTCACATCTTTTGCCTCATTTTTTCACTTCATAGTTTTTTTAAATTCATCTTCCTTTTTTCCCTGGACCAACATTCCTCCTTTGGTCACTCATTCATTCTTTTCAGCCATGTTTTTTTACAGTTCTGGGACAATCCTAGAACGACCCCTTCTCTCTTTTTTAAATAACATAGCAGTTCAACCTAATTTGGCCAAACAAGAGCATCTCTTGCTCTTCCTCTTTTCATCATTTTTTTCAGGCCATTCAATTCATTTTCTTTTACTGATTTTTTTAGCGATTATTCATCTTATTTTTTGACTGGCTGTCAACCCTGTTTGAATATGTTAAAGTTGACGACATTCTGAAGTCGTCGTTGGCAGTTGCACGAGATGACAGTTGCGTGGAGGACGAGTCTCTTAAGAGACTCATGCAAGTCGGGCGTAGAGGGCCCGGGGCAGGCCATGCAAGGGGTTTATCATGCCCTATAAATAAATCTCCTTCAGGAGGGGAAAAATACCTTGAAACGAAAGAGTTATCTCGCATTGGGAGCCCTCTCGCAAACCTATATCTCCTTCCCTCACTCTTGATCTCCCCCAAGCTGCTCACCTACGACACATTGATACTTGACTGATATCAGAGCTTGGACCGCGTCGCGTAGTCGTCGATCACCTGACCAACAACCCTCGGATCGCCGTCGACGTCGGGATCTTCATTTCTTCCGCACAAGCATGCATCTTGCCACCTGCTCTCACTTCATTTTTCCATCAAGAAACACTAAGGGGAGGTGAAACAAAAGGTTAGGTTATTTTTTTAGGGAGCTATACATTTCATTGCCTGGATATTTTTTTTAATATAAGGGAGCCGCCTTTATCTCAACATGTCATTTTTTTTATCAATTTAATTAGCTCCCATTCATTTAATCACGTGAACCTCTCCGTGTTTTCTAATAATTTATTCCAAATTACTTTTTAAACCTTTCTTGAATTTACGAATGAACATCATCAACTTTTTCTTGGAGACCGTCGGGGGGGCCTGGAGGGGGGGGGGGCTTTCTCGACCAAGAAGGCGTTTGTGGCGGTTTCTTCCTCCCCTTTTCCCGGTCCGAGGCGGTGGTGTGGGATTGCGGTTTCTTATGGGCTCTGCGGTCTCCAGAGCGGGTGGGTTTCTTCCTTTGGCTGGTTCGGAGGCAGAGATTGATGACGAGGGATCACTGCGCAAGGTTGATTGGGACTATTGATGATACTTGTATTCTTTGCAGCAATGCCGTGGAAACTCTGGAGCATCTGTTCTTCGCGTGCCCGGTGGTGCAGGGTGTTTGGGAGGCGGCGGCCGATGCCTGGGTGTGCTCCTCGGATCTTACTTCTTTCTGGGACTCGTTGGTGGCAAACACGGGCAGGGATCATAGGGATTTGCTGCGGCCCTTGGCGAAGACTTGGGCAATTTGGCTTGGACGGAATGATGCTATCTTCTCCGGGCAACGTTTTTATAAGGAAAATGTGCTCATTCACTATACCCGTTTAATTGAGGACTGGTCGTTGGTTTAGGGTCCTTTTCTGTATCGCGGTTGGTACCTTGTAAAGTTTTTTCTTTTTCTCTTTTTTTTTCTCTTAATATATAGCAGGGGCGGACACCGCTGAGTGTTTCCACCTTTTTTAGACTTCAAAAAAAAATAAACTAAACTAACAAGGTTGATTGATCACATTGGTTGGTTAAAAGAAGTTATTACAAATCCTTTGTTTTATTTTTTAATCAGATTGTAATTATGTCGATACTTTGTTAATCCAATTTTTAATTAAATGCTATTGTTTTTATTGTTTTTCTGGAGAACATTGCCGTAGTAAATTTTTTCTAATCATTCATATGATTAAGTTTCTCAATGCTTTAAAATATCAAAATACATTAGTTTAATATTTAAACCGCCAACTCATACCTTTTTTACTATATCAGTTGCAAGATTTGTTGTGTGTGATTAATTACTATCAATTAAAACTTCTACATTTTTTGTTGACCCTTAAATTAGATCTCTTACAAATTCCTCTCACATTTGTTTGATCAACTGTTTTAAAAAATAAATTATACTTTTATGTATTCCTATTAAATTGCATAATCTCATACACATCATATATTTGCCTAAATAGATTAAAATGACAAGTAAAATCGTTGCCACTGAGGTTGGGGAAATTGAGTACCTTAACGGTACTAATTGCGAACTGTGGAGTAGAAAGGTCTTGAAGACCCGACTCAGATGCAACTCCATGTGGGTTAGACCTACCTATACACTTGGCAATTAAGCATGTTCTCTCAAAGCAATGATCAAAAGTCAAGATCTTTGAGGTCGAGGAAGAAGAAGAAGCTAATGCGGTACACATAAAGTGAAGATTGGGATCTTCTAGGACGAATTTCAAGGGAAAAGGTGGAAAATACTTACGGGGCTCATGCTATGATTGCAACAAATATGGTCAATTCGAGGTTAATTGCCCCAATAAGAAGAAGCTGGAAAATTCTAAAGCTTTTGAAAACATAGGCGAGTATATGTAAAAAAACAAAGGTAAGGAGAAACTTGAATTCGTGGCAGTTGTGGAGTGCAAATCTGCAGTCATGGAATGTGACGGGTACTGGATTCTCTATTTCAGCCCGCCACATTGCCAAGACGAAGGAGGGGCTAGTGGACTTTAAAAAATTGAACAAAGAAGAATCGAGGGTCTTTACGGAGAACAATACCTATTTAGATGTCGAAGGTGTTGAGTCATACATGCTTGACCTGGGTGAAAGCATAACAGTAATTCAAGATGGAGTATATGTACCATAAATATGCCAGAACCTTGTTTCCATCCTAGTTTTGCTAAATAAAGATTTTGAAATTCGATTTTATAATAAATGTGTATCCATTGGAAAGAATAAGAAGGTATATGCAATGGGAAAGTTTGTACCTGAACATGACCTATTCGTCGTCGTATAATAAGTTCTAGTGAATCAATGAATGTGGTTTCTGAGTACACTGTGTTATTTATCTGATTATGATTTGTGGTACATGAGACTGAGTCTTTTAGGAAATTTAAAAATGGATTAAATGATTAAATTTGATCTTTTTCCCAAGATTATGGGTATAAGGACATTGGCCTGTTAGCATTTTCTAACCAGTAAAATGACGAGAAAATCATTCTCGATGGGGATTCCGTCAAAGGAATTAGGCTTGATCTATTCAGACATATGTGGACTATTAAGTGTCAGTACATATAGAAATAAGGAATACTTCATAACATTCATCAATATCTATTTGAAATTATCTTACGTCGATCTCTTAGGAAGAAAAGTGGAAGCTTTTGAAACATTTAAGAGATACAAGACATAAGTAAAGACAAAATTAGGAAATTAATCAAAACTCTTAAGATAGAGGTAGAGAATATACCTCAAAGGAGTTTGAGGAGTACTATATTCGAGCAGGCATTTGTAGACAGACTACAATGCCTTATGCCACACAACGAAATGTAGTTGAAAGAAAGAATAGAACATTGATGAATGCAGTAAGAGTATGTTGTCACACTCAAGTTTCTCAAAGAAATTTTAGGGAGAAGCAGTGTTGACAGCTAACTATGTACGTAATAGGATTCTCACATGAAATTTGAAATGGCAGGAAACCCAAGTTGGGTCATCACTGGAAATGGGGATTTGCTGCACTTGTCTTGGCCGAGTCAACTTATCCTAATTTTATCTCTACTTTTATCTTGTATCTCTTAAATATTTCAAAGGCTTATGCTTTTCTTCCTAAGAGCTAGACATAAGAGAATTTCGAGTACTCATCGATGAATGTTATGAAGTATTCCTTATTTCTGTGTATTTAAACTTAATGGTCCATATATGCCTGAATGGATCAAGTCTAATAATTCCTTTGACTGTTTCCCCGTCGAGAATGGCTTCTCGTCATTTGATTGGTCAGACAATGTTCATAGGGCAATGTCCTTGCACCTGTAATCTTAGACAAAAGATCAGATTTAATCATTTGATCCATTTTCGACCCAGTCTTCTGTGCCACAAATCATTAATAGATAAATAACACAACAGGTACTCAGAAACCACATTCATTAATTCACTACAACTTATTATAGGAAGACAAAATATGTCATGCTCGGGTACCCACTTTTCCATAGTATAGACCTTATTCTTTCTAATGAATACACATTTATTATAATCTGAACTTCAAAGTTTTTCTTTAGCAGAACCGTGACAGAAACAAGATTTTAGCATATTCCTAGTGCATAGTACATCCTGAAGTGCCATTATGCTATTGCCTAGGTCAAGCTTGTATGACCTAACACCTTCGACAACCACTGTTGTAAAAGTCGAATGACTAGGCCGATTACTCGGCTCGACTAGTCGAGTCGGTGGGCGACTCGACTAGGCCTAGTCATCCATTAGTCGGTCAAGCCGACTAATCGTGCCGACTAGTCGGCCTAGTCGACCGACTACAAGGCCGACTTTTACATAGAGATTTTTTAATTTTTTAGTTTTTCAATTTCTGTAAAAGCAAACTTATTCTAATATGCTTAATATTATATTTAAAGACAATTAATTATTTTATTTCATTATGATAGTATAGAAAATGTACAAATCAATGTAAATATATAGAATATGTGTATAACTATTGATTTATATATTTAAAATAATTGAAAAATTCATAACCGACTAATGACCGACTAAATCCGATTAGTCGTCCGACTGCCGATTAATCCTTAGTCAGTGACCCCGCCGACCGAGTCCCGACTACCACTTTCTGCAACCTTGTCTACAACTAAATAGGTGTTGTTCCCCATAAAGGTCCTATATTCTCCTTTGTTCTCCTTAAAGTCCACTAGCCCCTCATTTGTCTTAACAATGTGGCTGGTGTACCAGAGCCAATCCACCATCTGTTACAGTCCGTGACTGCATAGTTGCACTCCACGACAACCACGATTCAATTTTCTTCTTGCCTTTGTGTTTATACGTTTTAGAATTTCCTAGCTTCTTCTTGTTGGGGCAATTGACCTTGAAGTGACCATATTTGTCACAATCGTAGTACACGTCATGCCGGTATTTTCCACCTTTTCCCTTGAAATTCACCTTAGAATGTCCTAATCTTCTCTTTACGTGTACCACATAGCTTCTTATTCTTCCTCGATCTCAAAGATCTCGACTTTTGATTTTTGCTTTGAGAGGCCCTGCTCAATTGCCAACTGTTCACGTAGGTTCCTCATACTCTTGATGTTGCCGTTCATCCTTAGAAGATGTGGTAACCATGTCGATTGACGACAGGAGACTTCCTAGAATGGTTGCTATTTGAATCATCTCTGGAATTGTGCATTCAACAATTGCTATTTGGCCATCACAATCATGTTGTTTACATGTGCGAGGACACTGCCAAATTCCTTCATTCTACATGAGTTGTACTTGTGTAGAAGAAGCTGGATACTCACTTTGGAGTTCGAGTGGTACTTGTCCTTCATCACGGTCCTCAACTCTTATGTTGATTTGATTTACTGGTCTCGAAGATCCGAATCAGATTCAACTTCATGTGGGTTTGCATGAAACTTATATCCATATTATATGTTTTCTCCTACTCTTCACGGGATCTGATTTTCTCCATTGTTGGATTTTCATATAAGGCAGGGCCTAGTTTATCAATAATGGTGTGTATGCTGTCGTGTAGCAGTCCAAAGTAGTCTTTCTACTCCACACTTCGCAATAGGTACTCAATTTTCTCAACATCAGTGGCAATAGTTTTGCTTGTCAGTTTGATCTATTCAGGCAAATGTAAGACTTTTATGAGATTGTGCAATTTAGTAAGATTGAGTAAAAGTATAATTTAATTCTTTAAACCAGTTAATCAAATAAATGCAAGAGGAATTTGTAAG
Organism: Ottelia alismoides; assembly: GCA_037367405.1. Lineage (NCBI taxonomy): Eukaryota > Viridiplantae > Streptophyta > Magnoliopsida > Alismatales > Hydrocharitaceae > Ottelia > Ottelia alismoides. Next base: position 766,133 of record JAZKJV010009536.1, read on the forward strand.
AGATTCAATTTAATGGTCAATAAAAAATGTATAAGTTTCCATTGATAGTAATTAATTACATACAACAAAGCTTGCAATTGATACAATAAAAAATGTATAAATTGATGATTTAAATACCAAACTAAGGTATTCTACTGTTTAAAACATTGAGAAACTTAACAAGATGAATTGTTCAATTTTTTTAATATGGCAACATTCTCCACAAATGCACCAATACTTGATTAAAAAATGGATTGACGGAGTTTTGATATTTGATATGCTTCCGATCAAGGTTCACGAAAACGGTATACGTATGCATTCAGATATGTCATCGAATAATGATTAAGCGATATGTGGAGGCATATGTATGGTATATGTGGTCTATGCAGTTTTCTAATTTTTAATTTAAATATAATAAATATCTAAAAGAATACTAAGTCAATGCTTAGATATAACAATATTAGAAAAAATGCAGTGGTAAAGATATAAAGTATCTTAAAAAACTTGTAGCATTTAATTTTTTATATGTGTAACATCTAAATTATAGTATATTCAAAAAAACTATAGCAAGACCTTTCCAAAAGAACATTCGAGCTTTCCAACTCTATTTACTGTATTCAAAATTTAGATTTATAAAAAACTATTACTATAAATAGTTGTGTATATTATGGAAGAATAAATTATTGGGTAGGTGTATTCAAACATGATCTTACTATCATATGCAAAGACACATGGTTCAAATCCCCCATTGCGGGGGTTGCGTTAGGTAGTCGACAACCAACGTAAAAAATAGTAGAATCTTTCAACATGGATTTGAGCAAGAATCCATGTAGCTGACCCTACTTATAGTGGGAGAACATTTTGCCATTTTTTTATGGAAAGAGACAAGAGAACATGAGAACATAAACATCAATGAGATGTGATAAGAGAGATAAAAAATGGAAACAAAGCTGTAGCTTTAGCAGTAAAAAACTTAGCAATTAGAAAAATGTAAAAATTGTAACAGAAAAAGGGCATAAATAGAGCCTTAACAAAGCAACACCTTGCGACAACATTAACTCGAGATTCCTGATCCCGCAACAAGTTCCCAATGTAGCAATAGCTGCAACACCTTGCCGTAGGACCTCAAAACATCAATACTACAAGAACTTCAATGTAGCAACACCTCACAACAGAGGCGCTTGGGCGAAGGAGGTGCACTCCAATAGAACAAACGATGGAGAGGAGATGTGATTGTAGAAGGAAAAGAATTGATTGCATTAATGAGAGACCCTAAGGTTCTCTTATATAGGAGAGGAACCTATTGGGCAAATTATATGAAGAAGATAAAAATAAATAGATAATATGAAAAACAATAAGGAAGATAACTCACATCTCAACACTCCCCCCCAAGCTGGAGTGTAAATATCGATCAGGCTCAGCTTGGAACAACATCTTTGATAAGGTCCTCTGGCTAGGGACTTAGTAAAAGCATTTGCTGTCTGATCTCCAGAGCTGACATGCGTAATAGCAATAAGACCCTTCTGTATCATGTCACGAGTGTAGTGGCAGTCCACCTCTATGTGTTTGGTCCTCTCATGAAAAGCTGGGTTGTTGGCAATGAAAAGAGCATCCTGATTATCACATTGGAGGTACATAGGAAGATGCACCTCTATAGTCAAGTTAGTAAGAATAGATTTGACCCACATCATCTCTGTGCCAGCCTGCGTCATGACCTTGTATTCTAACTTAGCACTCGATCTGGCAACCACGATCTGCTTCTTGCTTTTCCAAGAAATCAGAGAGTTCCCTATGAACACAACGAAGCTTGAAGTAGACTTCCTATCATTTGGACACCCAACATAATCTGCATTTGCACACGGTGTAACTGAAAGAGATGTATATCTGCTGAAAAGAAGTCCCGTACTTGGTGAAGTCTTCAGATACCTCAAAATCATATGGAGTGCATCCATATGTGCCTGTCTGGGCTGCTCCATAAACTGACTCACTTTGCTGACGGTAAACGATATGCCGGGCCTGATAATAGTTACATATAGTAGCTTGCCAACAAGCTCCCTGTACCTCCTCTTGTTGACCTCCTCAGTGTCATCATCATATAGCTTCATGTTAGGGTCAATAGGAGTAGTGGCAGGTCTGCAATCTACCATGCCTGATCTGAAAGAAGGTCTGTAACATACTTCTTTTGGGTCATCACAAGACCTCGTTTGCTCCTAGCAAACTCCAATCCAAGGAAGTAATGTAAATTACCAAGGTCCTTGGTCACAAATTGCTGACCTAGGAAGTCCTTGGCCCTCTGAATACCCCTGCTCGTCTCCCCTGTAACAATAATATCATCAACGTAAACAAGAATGACAATAGTACCTCTCTGGGTCCTGTGCACAAATAAAGAGTGATCGACCGTCGATCGCACAAGCCCTTGCTGCTCTATCAAGTCCGAGAGCTTCTGGAACCATGCTCTTGGACTCTGCTTAAGGACATAGATAGCCTTGTGAATCCTGCAAATCTTCTGATATTCCCCCTCAATAGCAAACCCATGTGGCTGCTGCATGTAGACCTTCTCCTGTAGATCACCATAGAGGAAGGCAATCTTCACATCAAGCTGGTAAAGGGGCCAATCTCGTGTCACATCAACAAAAAGTAGAATGCGCAGAGTAGAATGTCTGGCAACGGGAGAGAATTATCTTGATAGTCCACCCCATATGTCTGGGTGAACCCACGTGCCACAAGTCTCGCCTTATAGCGATCCACACTGCCATATGTACGGTGTTTCACAGTGAACACTCATTTGCATCCCACAACGGATGCGCTAACTGGAGCAGAAACAAGTCTCCACGTACCACGTTAGTGTAACGCAACCATCTCCTTCTCCATGGCTAACCTTCGCTGACTGTCCTGAAGAGCCTCCTGATATGTCCGTGGTATCTCCACGGCTGATAGTACCAAGGTAAACCTTCTGAAAATCCTCTGACAATCTTCTCAAGGAAACTTGGGCTGCAAGAGGATAAGTAGCACACTTATGTTTCTGCTTACGCAGAGCAATCGACACATCTGCCAAGTCCTGATCCTGTAAATTCCTCTCTTGAGAGGGCACCTGCTCATCCTGTATGGAACCTGCTGCACAGACAACTCAGTAGTGCCACCAGTAGACACAATGTGCTCATTACATACCTGAGGCGTGCTGGATGATGGGCAAGGCCTGTGAGCAGGGGGAAACGAGCGAGACCTGCGAGTAAATACACATGACAAAAACTGAGTCATAGTACGAGGTGGAGCCATAGGAGCATGTGTAAAGGTAGGAGTATGTGTAGGTGGTGGCGACGGTGGTGGTGGTTGAGGAGGTGATGGTAGAACATGCATATAGGGAGGTGGTTGTACGCCAGTAGGAGGTGGATGCATGTAGATCTCATCGTCAGAGTTAAATGAGGCTAGTCTGTCACCTGTAGGAGAAAAATACATGACAGACTCAAAGAAAATAATGTCAGCACTGACAAAGTATTTCCTCCTGAGCAGATCAAATCAAGGTACTCCTTTTGGTTACGAGAGTCGTCGGCAGAGTCGCACTTACCGCTCTGGGAGAGCTTGTCACGACCTGGAGAGACATTATGAACAAATGCAACTGAACCAAACATACGAGGTGTAAGGGAGAAACAATCATTCTCGAAAAACGCAATCGAGAAAGGAATAATTTCTCCCAACACTGACGAAGGCATGCAGTTCACCAGATAGCAAGCCGTGAGGACAACATCGCCCCAATAACCGTAAGGAGCACAACTCTGTATCAACAAGGTTCGGGTGACATCAAGTAAGTGACGGTGTTTGCGCTCGGCAACACCGTTCTGCTGGGATGTATAGGCACATGAGGTCTGGTGAACAATGCCAAGAGATCTAAGAAATTCAGAAAGCTGTAAGGTGTAGAACTCTAAAGCATTATCAGAAAGGATATATTTGACATTGGCAGAGAAAATATTCTTTATCTCATTAATAAAAGATTTGATTACAGATCCAGCCTCAGATTTATTCTTCAATAAAAAGACCCGGGAAAGTCTAGAAAAATCATCGACAACAACAAGATAAAAATGGTATCTCTGGTGATCAGGAAGACGACTCGGACCCTAGATATCTAAATGAAGGAGCTCAAATAACTGAGAACTGCTCCGATTCTAACGGGATGGAAAGGAGGAACGGTGATGCTTCCCAAGCTGGCATTCCTCACACTAGAAGGAGGATCTCGTGGAAATTTGAAGGAGAACATGACATAGGAGACAAACCTGTTGGACAAATTACAAGAAGAAGATGAAATAAATAGATAATATGAAAAACAATAAGGAAGATAATGAGAGGAAAATAATTGATTGATGGTGGATGCAGTCTCTAGCTGGAGGCAATGGTGGGGAGGAGAGCGATGATGAGAGAGGTGGCAAAAATTTAAAGTATCATAAAAAACCTGTAGCATTTAATTTTTAAATGTATAGCATTAAATTTTAAAGTATATTAAAAAAACTAAAAAAATACCTTTTCGACATAACATTCCAGCTTTCCAACTGTATTTACTGTATTCAAAATTTAGATTATATAAAAAAACCTATTGCCAAAATAGTTGGTATATTATGGGAAGAATAAATTATTGGGTGGGTGTATTCAAACAGGATTTTACTAACATATGGAGAGACACATGAGAACATAAACATCAATAAGATGAGATACAAAATGGAAACAAAGCCGGAGCTGTAGCAGTAAAAAACTTAGCAATTAAAAAAATATAACAAAAAATGTAGCAGAAAAAAGCATAAGTAGATCCTCGACAAAGAAGCACCTTGCAACAACAATAACTCGAGGTTCCTGATCCTGCAACAAGTTCCCAATGTAGCAGCGCATGCAGCACCTTGCAGTAGCACCTTAAACATCAATACTATAAGGACTTCGATGCAGCAACACCTCACAACAGAGGGTCTTGGGCAAAGGATATGCCTTTTAAGTTCTAACCACAGGGATGATGGAGAGGAGATGCGATGATGGTGGAGGTACTGAGGTAGTCCCTAACAGAGGCAACGATGGGGAGGAGAGTTATGATGAGGAGAGAGGCGACGGTAAGGAGATAGGTTGCGATGGGTGGGTAGGGTTTGAGGGAACAAATCTTTCGGGAGGGAATGAAAGAATGGGGGTAAACATAAATGGACAAGAAACCACACGAGGCATATGCAGCCCGCATATGCGCATAAGGCTCATATGGCCCCGATTCTAGAAATCGATTCGGCTAGGTGTCCGCATTCCTGAAAATCGCTGCCAATCTGATTTAAAAATTCAAAACATATGGTTTGAATATTTTTTTAACCTACCAATGTGCTCAATCAACCTTATTAGATTAGTTTTGTGAATAAAAAAACAAGTTGATGGCGTTCTTTCATAAATTCATGAAAGGTTAAAAAAATTAGGAATAAATTAATATGGAAACATGGAGAGGTTCACATGATTAAAAGAATGACAACTAATTAAATTAATAAAAGCTTATGACATGTAGTGATGAAGGTTGCCCCCCTTACATTAACTTTTTTAACATGTGGCTCCCCCTAAAAATCCTAACCTTTCGTTTCGTCTCCCCTTAGGGTTTCTTAATGGGAAAAGAAAGAGCAGTGAAGGCAACAAGAGGCTTGCTTGTGCGGAAGGAGTGGAGATCCTGGCGTCGACGATGACATCAAATTAAGCAAGCTATTGTTGTAATTGCTTAAATATCATTCAAAATGTCTTAAATAAATCTTTTTAGCTATGTTAATTATTTGAATAGCTATGACCTGGGATTTGTCAAAATGTCTTGAATTCGACCGTTCTATTTTATGTTACTATGATTGTTGCAATTGTCCTTGTGTATAATGAATTTCAAAAAATGTAGAAAGCAAACATGAGAGGTGCGAAAGACATTGAAGGAGCTCAAAGCAGCCATGGATGGAAATAGTGTGTTGAAGTCCGTCAGAAGAGTATACGAATTGAAAGTGTTATCTTTATGTGTAATGCAATTTTTGATGATAAACAATGGAATTGCAAGGCTCAAGCACTGTCTTGCAAAAATCGGGAAAAAGGTTAAAGCATGTCAAGAAGTCCTAGATGAAGTACTAAACAAAATGAAATGTTTACTAGCAAGACATGAAGAATGGAATAGAAGAGCAATTGAAGAGATGGAAGAACTTTTAAGAGTGTGTTTATGGAATAGAATATCCTCATGCAAGTAACAACATCAAATATTGATAGGATCGGGCAGTATGAAGCGAGGGGTCCTATTGACTTGTTTGTTGGTGCATCCGTTTGAAGGTCCCACAATTGGGACTGTCAACATCCTCAAGAAGCATTATCAAACAACATTAAACGTGACATGGAAGACAGAGGACATAATTTGTGTTCGTCGTGATATTGGAAGATTTTCTATTAGAATGGATTGTTATTCGATTGGGCATATAGTCCATCATTCCAAGCAATGCTTCATTCTGTAGGTGTATTGGGAGGAGATTAAAGTATCCAACGAGATACGATTTGAGAACTTGGATACATAAGGAAGAAGTGAAGACCACTGAAAGTCTAATGGATGAGGCAAAGGCCTCTAGGGCTGATGGTCATTCACTTATCATTTTTTTGGAAGAACAATCCAAAGGGGACATGGTTCTTAAAATATGTGGATGCATCTGACAAAGTAAATAATGCACAATTACTTTTTACCTTGTTGGATGAGGTTGTAGAGGAGATTGGTGAGAGTAATGTCATTACGGATAATGCATTGAATTATAACGTGATTGGATAAATGTTAATGGAGGAGAGAAACTACATATATTGGACTCTATGTGCAAGTTACTGCATAGACTTGGCATTCGAAGACTTTTTGGAGTTGTCTCTACATACTTCCGTCTTCATAAAGCAAAAAGAATCTTTAACTACATTCATGCCTATGGTTGAGTTTTGACTATGGTAAGGATGCATGCATGAGGAGATTTGGTACAAGCAACCTTTACACAGTTTGCAATGGCTCTTCTCACGTTGCAATGATTGCTAAGTGTGAAGGACTTTCTCGAATCTTTTTTTACTTTCAATACATTGAAGATGAGTACTGATGCTCGTAAGCCTCAAGGGCAAAGTATATGTAACACACTTTTGAGAAGTAAATCTTTTTGGCACAATGTTGCCTATGTGATACGATCAACCAAGCCTTTAGGCATGGTTTGTGGTTGGTGGATTCCAAAAAATATCCACCAATGGATTTCATCTATGCAGCCACGAATCGAGCCAAGGAAGAAATTGTACGAGCACTAGGAAATAATGAAACAAATATAAAACATTGTGGGATATTGTGGATAATAGATGGGATCGCTAGTTACATACTCATTTGCATGTGGGGCATATCTTTCTCAATCCCCAATGTCATTCGGAAGCATCATTCTCCTCACCCATAGAGATAAAAAATGGCTTGTATTCTTGCATGGGGAGATTTATAAGTGATCTGTTGGAAAGAGAGAAAGCTGATTTACATATATATGTGTGTGTGTGCGTGCGCGCGCTTTTAAGGATGCTCGTGGATTGTTTGGATGGGCGAGTGATATAAGTACATGCATAAACGGGAGTCCTGTTGTGCATTTATTTTGTTATATCTTATATTTCGTCTTTTCACTTCATTCTTATTGTGAAATATTACTATATTTCAATGGATTGGTGGAAGGCTTTTGGGGATGAAATTCCTGAGTTGGCAAATTTTGGCATCCAAATTTTGAGTTTGACTTGTAATTGTTGAGATATTAGTTATCTTTTGTGATATTTTTAGATTATATGTTTTCTTTTTCTTCTTCTTGTAATTTGCCCAATAGGTTCTCCTATATAAGGGAACCCTAGGGCCTCTCATTAACGCAAACCATTCATTTCCTTCCACATGGTATCAGAGCGGCGGTCCTAGACCGGAGTTCCCATCTTCCACCACGCCCTAACCTTACTCGCGCCCCCCTCGGGCCGCTGCCGCCCCTGAGGAGCGCTGCTGCGCCACCTCCCAGGCCGCAACACCCCCCTCCGCTCCTTTGCAGTTTGGAGGCCGCATCGCCGCCTCGCGTGGCCTCCCAGGCTCTGCCAGTCCACAGCCCAGGCTGCTGCGAAGCCTTCTTGGCTGCTTCCTAGGCCTCTTAGGCCACAACCCATGCCTCCCAGGCCTCCACGGACATGTCGCCGAACCTCTCCGGCTGTCGGTGGACCTTCCCTGCGCATTCTTGCATCTCCCTGCCCCTTTACGGTTTGAACTGCAGTCAGAATCAGACTGATTTTGTCTGGAAAACGTGATTTCAGACCTATATATCGTGTTTTCTGGCCCTAGCGAGCAACAAAGATTGATGGAAATGGTTGTATGAGTCTACACGTACAATCGATCCTCCATATAATCGTCTAGACACGTCCATATCGGTCTACATCCCAGTTGAGTTCCATTGTTCGGCCATTTTATCATCATATTAGAGAACAAGGGTGACATTTTTTCGTTCGGTGCCTTCAAGGGTTCGGCTCCCATCGCTAAGATAGATGGGACCAACTATTATTTATGGTCCATGTAGTTCCACACCCTCATGCAATGCAACAACAAAGAGCACATCCTGACAGATTCAGAACCAACGGAGAAGACTGGGGCCAATGCTTCATGGAAGCAAGATGATGCGTATGCACGGGTTTGACTTTGTGGGACCCTCACTACGGAGATAGCCAACGATATTCTTAATAAGCCCACTGCCAAGGCGATGCGGGACTTTTTGGCATCTACCTATACTCAAGCGAAAAATGAGACAAAGATTCTTCAGCTGCAGTTTGATATCTGCAATGCTAAGCAGAATGGCAGTCCTCTGCACGTGTACTACTCTTCCCTCCGTGGCATGTTTGAGATGCTTCATAGCTACATGCATATTACGATATTTATTGAGTAGCATAAGGCATACATGAACTCTACGATGGTTGGAATCTTCATGGTCGAACTTGATAGAGTATGAGGCTGCGCGTACACAACTTCTCACTGGAGCTACCACACTTCCCATGGAGGAAGCCTATAGCCGTCTTAGCCGTATTATCACGCATTCTCTAGCCATTCCTCTGCCCTCTTCAGCGATGGCCGCTTCTCGTGGTAGAGGAGGGACGGGTCAGTCCAGAGGACGCGGTTCTCGTGTCAGAGGCAGTGGGCGTAAGCGTAGCCCTTGCACTTACTGTCGTAGACTTGGACATGCTGAGGATACTTGCTACCAGAAGCATGGATATTCTGCTTCTGGTCTTTTGGCGGAACAGATCGAGCCTTTAGAGACTCCAACTCTCGATCCTCGCCTGGATGATATTGTATCTCGTGTTTGAGAGATGATGACTCCTACTACTGGCACCACCACTACAGATACTGCAACCAAGGTCAGCGCCTCTTCGAGCTCCTCAGGTATCACTTATGCTTTTACTGGTAGTCATGGTGCAGATATGACCGAGTGGATTATGGACTCTGGTGCTTCTTACCATTTGTGTGGTGACAAATCGCAATTGAGGTCCTACAGGACTATACCATCTTGGTAGATGGTTTGTCATAGCTAATGGAGACCATTTACCCATTACCGGATAGGGGAGGTGCATTTGACGTCATCCATGCACCTTCAGGATGTTTTATATGCTTATGACTTTCTGATGAATTTACTTTCAATTAGTCAGCTTACTAAAGATCTGCATTGTCGTGCCATCTTTGACCCTTCGTCTCTTGTGTTTCAGGACATACTCACAGGCAGAGTGATTGGATGTGGCCTTGAGCAGCGAGGGCTCTACAGACTGGTTCAATCTCCTCATGCTGGTGTTTCTACTATACCCATTGGATCAATCTCTCCATATCTGTGGCACCTTCGTTTTGGTCACCATCCTTTGTAGAAGATGTGTCATGTTCTCCCCCAGATTTCCATGAGATCCTCCTTACAGTGTGAGGCATGTCAACTTGGGAAGCATCACCGTTCCTCCTTTCCATCTCGTCAGAGTCGGAGCAGTTCTCAGCTGTTTGAGCTCCTTCTTTTAGATATTTGGGGTTCGAGTCGTGTTCCTGGTTACCAGGGACATCGTTTTTATCTTGTTGCTATCGATGCTTTTTCTAGACTGTCCTGGATCTTTTTATTGAAGAATAAATCTGAGGCTAGATCTGCGATCAAATCTTTTATTAATAAGATAAAGAATATTTTTTTGTAAATGTCAAATATCTTCAATCTGATAATGCCTTAGAGTTCCACACATTACAACTTTCTGACTTTTTTAGATCTCTTGGCATTGTTCACCAGACCTCATGTGCTTATACATCCCAACAGAATGGTATTGCTGAACGCAAACACCATCACCTTCTTGATGTGACCAGAACCTTGTTGAATCAGAGTCGTGCTCCTTACGCTTACTGGGGCGATGCTGTCCTTATTGCATGCTATCTTGTGAACCGCATGCCCTCATCTGTGTTGGGAGAAAAGATTCCTTTCTCGATTGCGTTTTTTGAGAAGGATCTTTTCTCCCTTACACCTCATGTGTTTGGTTCTGTTGCATTTGTTCATGATGTCTCTCCAGGCCGTGACAAGCTCTCTCCCAGAGCTGTCAAGTGTGTGTTTGTCGGATACTCTCGTAACCAGAAGGGGTACCACTGCTTTGATCCGCTCAGACTGAAATACTTTGTCGGTGCCGACATTACTTTCTTTGAGTCTGTCATGTATTTTTCACCTACAGATGACGGGCTATAACCCCATCAGACTCTGACGCTGAGATCTACATGCCTCCACCTCCTACTGTCATATCACCTCCATCTACTCCTGCTTTACCACCACCTCCTCAGCCACCACCACCACCTACCTCTACAATTTCTCCTGTGGCACCACCTCTTACACTGACTCAGTTTTTGTCATGTGTTTTTCCTCGCAGGCCTCGCTCGGTTCCCCATGCTCACATGTCTTGCCCATCATCCATCACGCCTCAGGTATGTACTAAGCAAGCACATTGTTTTTACTGATGGCACTACTGAGTTGTCTGTGCAGCAGGATTCCATACAGGATGAGCATGTGCCCTCTCTAGAGGGGAACTTACATGCTTGGGATATAGCAGGTGATCTTGATGTGCCGATTGCTCCGCGAAAGCAGAAACGTACGCGTGCTACTTATCCTCTTGCAACCCATGTTTCCTTGAGAAGAGTGTCAGAGGATTTCAGGAGGTTTACCTTAGCTCTATCAACCGTGGAGATACCATGGACATATTAGGATGCTCTTAAGGACAACCAGTGGAGATTAGCTGTGGAGGAGAAGATGACCGCTCTACAGTCATGAGGTACATGGAGTCTTGTTTCTGCTCCAGTTGGCACATCCGTTTTGGGATGCAAATGGGTGTTCACCGTGAAACACCGTGCAAATGTAAGTGTGGATCGCTATAAGACGAGACTTGTGGCATGCGGGTTCACTTAAACATATGGGGCGGACTATCAGGGCACTTTTTCTCCAGTGCTAGACATTCTACTCTGCGTATTCTTCTGGCTGTAGCTGTGACACGAGATTAGCCCCTTTATCAGCTTGATGTGAAGAGTACCTTCCTCTATGGTGATCTACAAGAGGAGGTCTACATGCAACAACCACCGGGGTTTGTTGTTTAGGGGGATTGTCAGAAGGTTTTTGCAGGCTACACAAGGCTATGTATGGCCTCAAGCAGAGTCCAAGGGCATGGTTCCAAAACCTCTCGGACTTGATAGAGCAATAGAGGTTTGTGCGATCGACTGTCGATCACTCTTTGTTTGTACATAGGACCCAGAGAGGTACCATTATCATTCTTATCTATGTTGATGACATCATTGCAGGAGATGACGAGCAGGGCATTCAGATTGCCAAGGACTTCCCAGGTCAACAATTTATGACTAAGGACCTTGGTAACTTGCGTTACTTCCTTGGACTAGAGTTTGCCGGGAACCAGCGAGGTCTGGTGATGACCCAAAGGAAGTACGTTACAGATCTTTTGTCAGAGATATGCATGACACATTGCATACCTGCCACTACTCCTATTGACCCGAGCATGAAACTCTATGATGACACTGAAGAGGTCGATAAGAGGAGCTACATGGAGCTTATTGGCAAGCTACTATATGTTACTATTACCAGGTATGACATATCCTTTGAGAAAAGTGAATCTGTTTATGGAGTGATGAATATGTGATTCATCACTCTAAAAGTTGAAAATAGGCAATGACCTAACTTGGACACACACGATTCTTTTAGACAGTGACCTAACTTGGACAAGCACCATGCACGTAGCTCTTCATTGGTGAGGTGGGGAGGAGGTAGAATCCTTTAGATTGGGGTAGCACACGGGTGGAAACATCCGTCCTCCTCTAGGGAGGGTAGTGCATCTCAACCTAGTCTGGTGGTGTTGACATCTAAGGATGGGATGCTGTGGGTTGCAATAATGCTTCAAAAGAGGGATAGTCTACTGGCTCAAGAGGAAAAACTCCTGATGTACATGCTGCACCTTGTATATAGTTAAAAAAATGCAAGAACTCCAAAAAATAGACATGCCAGATTGAAAATAAAATGCCTGCCGGAGTATGTATATTAGCAAGAAGTTTGCAGCTGGATGATTTGGCTACACTGGTCAGGCATCCTGGGATAGGTAGCTATACTGGCTACCGTCTATTCTTTTCTCCACCCCCTCCTCTTGAGTTGGTCGTACTTGAACTTAGAAGGGAATACCCCGCTCCTCGAGGAAAAAGTTACCGGATTGGGGAATTAGAGTTACCTTGTTAGAGGAGGCTGCTTCTTAGCCATTTCTGATGTGGAGAGTTACATTTCACTTACACAGTACAAGTAAGAATCATGGTCATCAGAAATTTGCGTATGAGGATTTATTCTGACCTGACTGTTGAGCGTTTTGAATAGAAGACTTGTGGAACTTAAAGGCTGTTAGGTCTTAAATTCGAATCCCAATAAGGTTCCGCCACACAATTAATCCAAAGGTCGAGTCAAGCTCTATTTTCACCTTTTGTTCATGACCTTGGTATGGAACCCAAAATCATTTCACTTTTGCATTTCATTTTAGTTGCTCGGGGACGAGCAAGGTTTAAGTACAGGGGGTTGATGAATCTGTGATTCATCACTCTAAAAGTTGAAAATAGAGCCTTGTTCCCGAGTAATTAGAGGCATATTTCCACCTATATTGCATAATTAGCATTCATGCATGCATTGATAACATTTGCATTTTAGCATTCACATCTGCACTAATTAAGAAGTCAAAGTCACTTGTAAAAATCACTCATTTGTATATATTTTACACTAACTCCAAATTCCATAAATTCACTCTATACTGTATATATTACTAACAATAATACAAGAAAAATACCAAAAAAATGCTAACTTATAAAATTGACCAATAAAACCCGAGTCCAAGTTTGAGACCATGGACTTTAAAATACACATATCCCTCTCATACAACCTCCGATCTAGGTCTACTCACTTTTAGAATAATACACATTTAGAGACCTTCAAAATGATACCAATTTCATTTGAATCGGAGCTCGTATGCAAAACTTGGGTTTGGAGCCCCCATTGTATATTATAGGTATTTGTATTTGTACCCTTGTATTTTATCACTTTATTTGACCTCTTTTTACGTTTTTGGTCAACATGAAACTTGTAGATCTCATCGAGATCTACAACTTTCATGTTTTGATTTTTTCCAAATTCGACCATTTTCTCCCTCTTTTTCACCTTCTTCCTCAACCAATCTGATTGGGTCACGTAGCGCCCTCTGGTTGCTTCACGCGGCCCTACTCATCACTCGCCACACGTCCCTTTTTTCCCATCGTCCGATGGCTTCTTCTCCCTTCATATCTCAGGCATTCACTGTCGCTTCAATCGCAGCCGTCCGAACGTCCAGATCAAATCTGGGTCGTTCACCAGCGCCTTCATCTCATTGCGCCACGTAGCGCACACCAACACCATCCGATCGTCTCCATGGGCTTTCATCCCAGACGTTCACTCCCGCTTAATCTATCACCCTCCGATCCCCATTCCTGGTTCAATCTCCACCGTCCTTCAGTGCCCGCACCACATTCTGCCATGTGGCACATCCTTATCCCTTCGATCTATAATCACCACGGACACCACTCCTTCCATCGCCTGGACCCATGCCTTCTCCCTATAAATACTCCATCTCCGGCGAGCTTCGACCCCATCCGCCCGCAAGAGAGATTCCAGAGCTTCCTTCTACCTATCAGTGACAACGATTAGGCACGAGAGTGAGCGACGACGGTGTTCCCATATCCAGCGAGATCCACGGCGAGCTCCGCCGTGCCAGCATCTTCTCCGACGAGCTGCTAGAGCTCGGGCCTTTACCGACCCTCGAGCAACGACCGGAAGCTCCCTTCGAGCCTCCATTCCCATGTAGCCTCCTCCATCCCTCCCCCGATCTTCTTCGTCCCTCTCGATCTTCTCGCATTTTTCCCGCCGTCTCCGCTCGACACCACCATCCACCGACCATCCATCGAGCTCCGTCTCGGAGCTCCCATCTTCGCATGCCCCCCAGATCATCGCCACGACCTCTCTAGGGTCACCGATCACCTTGACCGCTGCTCCGCCGATCACAGCGGAGGAACATCACCACCGTTCACTCACTTCGCCCCCTCAGGCCTCAAGTACCCATTTGCACCCACGCGAGCATTTGCACCTCGATTTTTGGCATCCACTAACCTTGCAGGTACCATCTTCTTCACTGATTGGACCTTCGCCGGAGCTACTTCTAGCTTCATCGCCATCAGCCTACGGATCACCCCAGCCACTTTCGGAAGCCCCGGTCGCTCCGCTACGCCTCCACGACCATTCCTAGATACTCAGGAGCTTCCAGCGAGCTTCACCGACCACGGAGGAAGGCGGCGGAGCTGACAGCCCTTCGCCGGAGCCCAGCCAAGCCCGCCGCAGGAGGCGGCGGCCCGGAGGAACACGGCACACAACCACCGTCCGATCGCCTTGATCAGACGGTCCTCGTCGTGACACGTCAACATGTCTAGCAGCTATAGATATCATCGGATCACTCGAGGATTTGGCGGCCTGCATCACGCCACATCGTCCGCCATCACCACCGTTGGATCGATTGCGATCTGACGGTCCCTCAGGCGCCACGTCTCCAGCTTCAGCGGTCGTTGGATCCGCCTAGATCTAACGACCCATCTTTCGCCACGTCGCCCTCCTCCGAGCCTCTTCCTCGACCCTTCGGCTCGGAGCACCCGAGCCAGCTCCGAAGCTACACCGAGCCTGCAGCGTACCCGAGTCTCAGTCCGAGCCACCGACGCCGTCCGTGCCTAGTACCTCACGTGTCCCTCACGTGCGGATTGGGCATTTTGCACCGAGGCCCGCTGCAAGTTTCCAGAATTACAATTCAGTCCCTGCCAGGCGTGTCACGTGAGGCGCGCCACACACGTGTTCCTGTGGACAATTTGCATTCATACCTCCAGCATTATAGGTCATTGCATTTTAGTCCCTGTATGCACGTTTTGAATTAAGCAATTTTAATTTTTGTTTGCACTTTAGTCGCTGTGTTTGCATGTTCATTTAGGCATTCATTTAGCATCATTTTTTAAATTCCAAAAATTGCATGTTGTATAGAACCTTGTGCTTTACCATTGTGGACATTTGTCGTATTTTTGTGAACATCGAGAAATTTAATATTATTATTTTTGTGGAAATTTACATAGTTTTGCCACTGTGTGACTTTTATTCCATACTAAATTAATTGTTGTTCCAAAAATCACCGTAAAATCACAATAGGTATAGTTTAAGTAGTTCTACACTCTGCCCAAAAATCAAACCATTTGCACACATCAAGAGGCCTGAATAATTAAATAGTATTTTGCTGGATTGATTTTTAATAGTTCCAATATACATCATTTTTT
Organism: Ottelia alismoides; assembly: GCA_037367405.1. NCBI lineage: Eukaryota > Viridiplantae > Streptophyta > Magnoliopsida > Alismatales > Hydrocharitaceae > Ottelia > Ottelia alismoides. Next base: position 782,025 of record JAZKJV010009536.1, read on the forward strand.
TAGGTTTATCAATTTTCCTGGATTAATCTCACATAGAACCATCTAGGATAATTTTTATATCTGAAAATAATGTACTTTGATATTTATTAAAATTAACTTTGCAAAAACTACCATGCATTCATGTTTAATTCATTTAGAGTCTAAAAATTCCAAAAAAATTGCAGTAGCTTCATTTCATTGCATTTCACATTCTGGCCAAGTTTCATTAATTTTAGGCTTCATTTGACTATAATTTGTGTTTTAACTTCAAATTTGGTTTGAATTGCATCGCAGTTTTCTTTAATTGCATAAATATGACCAAAAATGTTCTCCTGAAAATCTAACATCGAAATTAACTTCAAATTGACATAAGGAGAAAGCTGCCTCCATGAGTTCGACCTTGGGCTTGCCCAAATAAAATAAAAATTTGCTGCTTGTGTTAATTGAACATTAATCTGAGTGGTTTTGAATAGTCCGAAGTTATCCGACTACAACGAACATCATTAAAATTTTAATCGTTAATTCGGTTGAATTAAGTAGGGTAATCGAGGGTTCTTCATGGAGCAGCCCTGGCATGCACATATGGATGCAGTATATATGATTCCGAGTTATCTGAAGACATCACCAGGCACAAGACTTCTTTTCAGCAGAGGTACATCTCTTTCAGTTATAGCATGTGCAGATGCAGATTATGTTGGGTGTCCGAAGGATAGGAAGCCTACTTTAGGCTTCGTTGAGTTCATAGGGGATTCCCTGATTTTATGAAAGAGCAAGAAGCAAACCGTGGTTGCCAGATCAAGTGCTGGGTCAGAATACAGGGCCATCGTGCAAGTTAGCACATAAATGATGTGTGTCAGATCTGTTCTTACCGACATGACTATAGAGGTGCCTCTTCCCATGCACCTCCAATGTGACAATCAGACTGCTCTGTTCATTACCAACAACTCATCTTTCCATGAAAGGACCAAACACATAGAGGTGGACTGTCATTACAATCGTGACATGATGTAGATGGGTCTTATTGCCACTACACATGTCAGCTCTGGAGATCAGACAACAAATGTTCTTACCAAGGCCCTAGGTAGAGGACCTTATCAGAAATATTGTTCCAAGCTGAGCCTGATCGATATCTACTGTAATGCACGTTTTAAGTAGTTGGAAGTTTTGAGGAATATCAATTATGTTTTGAATGTTAGCAAGTGTTATTTCAAGGAAATATTGGATTGATAGTATTCACATTTTACGTTTGACATAGTCAATAGATTTGCCTTGATGCAACGATTTCATTGAAACTTGTTTTGTGTAAATTAGAGACCATCTTGAATAATTATGACTTTAAAAGGTTCTCTGGATTTTGTAGCACATTAAACATAGTACCACATCTAGTAATTTGAAAGTATGGTAGTAGCTTATAAGTACAAAAAAAGCTACTATTAGTATATGGCCCAGGAGGTTATAGACCTATGCTCATTAGACCATAATCATGTCATTAAGACTAATTAAGCGTGATTAGTATTAATTACCGTGATTTACGATAATTAAGTGTCATTAGCAAAAGTAGGACACATGGAGGGTAAATCATGTGACACGTGTCGTTATACGTACCAGACATGTGTCAATACACAAGAGTACCATGTGTCATCATTCTAAGAATAACATGTGTCCTAGTGCATGTTAAGGCATGTGGCCTCATGCATGTACAACAAATTCTCCCATGAATATGAGCCACGTGTCATGGTGCATGGTTGGCAAGGGTTGCCATATGTCTTCAGGCATGGTAGAGAGGTGACATGTGTTATAAGCCTTCATTAGATGATGACACATGTCACCCATGCATTGGGGTTGGAGGCCTATATATACCCATGAGCCCCTCATTCTACTCATTCCATCCCACACCCCTCCCACCTCCTTAGAGCCACAAAGTCGTCAAAGTTGTTGGAGGAGCACGATTGGAGTCACGGCGAAGCTCTGCCGGTTACCGAGAGCACGCCAAAAGCCGTAATGAGATTCTGCCAGCCATTAAGCAATAGTATTCAAATCTGAGGCGGATATAGGAGGTTTTCACTAAAGAAGACGATCCCGACTCGAGTTAGAGAGCAATCAGGTGAGGGATTCTCAATCACTATTTTAAAGCAATAATCTTTAGCTTTTTATGCATGGTTTTGAATAACAAGTATGCAACCATGTTTTCAAAAGAGTTTACATATGAATTGCAAGTACCATACAGTTGATATGAAATCAGGTCTTTAGAACGTATTTCAGACGTCGTTTCAAGTGTTTTATCTTGATAGCATGTTTTCAAGCATATAATTCTTTGTGGAACACAAAACATAAGTTGCACTACTCAAATTTGAGTTTTATATATAAAAAAAATGTTTTGCGCGGTTACTATGCAATATGGATCGGTTTTCAAGTTCTTAATAGTTTCCAGTTGTAAGAATATGCATGCTATGACAGATTGTTTTATGTTCATGAATTAGCCGTTATGAGTATGAATTAGCAAATACAGATTGTAGTGGCAAGAAAAGAGTCAGAATCAGAAAGTAAGCACCACAGTAGCTATTTTATACAAGTCATGAACTAGCCATTAGATATGGTGATGTCATTAGATATGATCATGAAACAACCATTAGATATGACAAACCATTAGATATGGTATCAAGAGGACTTTGGGGCCGCATTCTGTATACATATAGGCTTTGGGACGTATGCAGGGCGTATGACTTAACTTTGTTTCAGCGTTCATGAGTCGATAACTTAGCCACAATGGTGATAGATGCAAACAGCTTAATAGTGATAATCATGCTCCAGTTTACTTCTTTTGAAGTTTTTTCAGTGTTTGATTTTAATACTAGCATGTTTTTAGTGATTACTGTCGTAAAGTCTCTTTGAAGCTACTTCAAAGTATTCAGAACAAATTTTGACATGATACTCATATTTAACTTACATGTATGTTAAAGCAAAATATACGAGTTATTTCAGTATTTAGCTATATGTAAAAAGCTTGAGATCCATTCACTGGGTCTGAGCTCATGTTGAGTTTAGATTCAACCCTCCTTTGTTTATTATTATTTAGGGATTTTATCACTTGTGCCCCTTCGAGATATCGCAATATCAGTTATGCCCCTATCTTTTTGGTAATATCAGTTGTGTCCCTCACTTCTTGCAAATATATCACTTGTACCCCTCGGGTTAGTTTCCGTCCATCTCAAACGCAAACGGACGTTAACTTTAGGGATACATCAAGAATTAAATGAAAACAAATGAATGGAAAAGTCCAACCACTGTTCATCTTCCTCCTCCCCTCCTCTTCATCTTCCTCATCCCCCTACCCCTGCCTCCTCCCCCCTGCTGCGCATCCAGGCCCCCGCAACCCCGCAGCCCCCCTTGCCCCACCGACCCGACCCAGCGCCCCCAGGCCCCCTTGCCCCGCTGACCCGCCCCGGCGCCCCCGCCCCAGGTCTCCCCTCCGTCCCCCGCACCCCTCCCTCGGTTGCCCACCACCACCCGCACCCCCTCCCCCGGTTGACCTCGCCCTCCCCACCTTCCCCCTCGCCCCCGCACCTCCCATCCGGCCCCCGCACTGCCCCGACCTCCCCTACCCCCTTTTCCCCCACCGCCTTTTCCCCCTGCTCCTCCACCGCCTTTTCCCCCACCACCAGATCCTTTCTCTGCTTCAAGCTCCTCCTCCCTTCCCTCGCGCTGCTTCCACTGCCCCGAGCTTCTCTGTAAAGTCATTGAAACTTCCCTTCACCGTCCCGCCAATTATCCAAGCAGAAGGCGCAAGAAAGGACCTGGCGATTCCTGAGAAACGTGTTGGTTCGGGAGCATCCTTGAGCAGACCGGCATCGATCGTGGCGATCGACAACAAGACGGACGATCGCCAATCTCATCACAGTCCTCAGCCGATCTCTAATCAGACCACATCATGTACCGGAAACATATCACTTTTCATGGATAACTCTATCTCAATCGATCCCTCTTCGTCTAGAAAGTCGAATTACGGAGATTTCTTTGCGTGCCTTCTGCACGCGGAGGACTTCTACCTGGAGGTATGTGTTCCAGATTGAATATCAGCCGCCTTAGCGGCGGAGCTCGGGGTGAGGAAGGGGGGGGGGGTTCGTGCGGAGGGAGGCTGGGGCGGAGCTCGAAGCGGGGGCAGGGGGAGGTCGGGACGGAGGGAGGCTGGGGCGGAGCTCGAAGTAGAGGGCCGGGGGAGGAGTTCCAGGCGGAGAGGGAGGAGGTTGGAGGAGGAAGAAGAAGATGGGGGAAGAGGAGGAAGAAGAGGAGTCTGGACAATAATACCCCTCTTAACTTCATCAAGGTTTGAAAAAACCATGGTTAAGTCCAAGGAAGGAAATATCGATATCGATATCGTTTCGATACAATGTCGATACCGATATATCGCCGATATATCGGCGATATATCGACGCATATCGCCGAAACCCGGTATCCATTAGGCATTTTCTCTTGTCGATACTCGATATCGTCCATATCGGCGATATATCGGTGACCTGTCGATACCGATATATCGCCGATATATCGACGATATATCGCGATATGGCGATCCCTGTTAAGTCAATTCATTGACGGTTAATCTGACGGAAGGGCACAAATGTTAACAGAGAAAGAAGTGAGGGGCACAACTGATATTACCAAAAAGATAGGGGCATAACTGATATTGCGATATCTCGGAGGGGCACAAGTGATAAAATCCCTATTATTTACAGACATACCCGAGCAAGAATCTTAGAAGGAATAAGGATACTCCAAGTAGCGGGAGGTTGTAATAAGGATTTGGATCCTTTGGTAACTTTTGTACTTTAAGGTCGAGTTATTAAACTTAGAAGAATCATGCTGTGTAATAGGTTTGTCGAATACTTCTTGTATGTAAACAAAGCAGATTGTTTTATAAGAGAGATGTTTTTGCACTGATGAAGAGTATATTTTTGTTGACTGATTTCAAGTTTCGTAAATGAATTTATTCTTGGAATTTGATTCTCGCTCTGTTTTGATATAAGAAGAGAATGAATGGATTTTTCTTATGTGACATCCGTCTTGGATAGCGGGGCAGGTCGTGACACTTGTGGTATCAGAGCAAAGGTTTTGGATCTTGAATAAGGTTGATATCAGGAGTTGATTTAGTAGTTTAGATATTTGATTTAGTTATCATAATTTGATTTAAACTTAGAAGAGAATTGAAGTGTTAGTTTTGAGGATAATTAGACTTGCTATTGGAGGATTTATGTTGATGCAGTATCTAATTGAGAGTCTTTTTTTAATATAGGATACCATGGCAGCAGAGCATCCACCTTTGACCACACCAGGCCCTAGTCATGAGAATGATAACAATAACAACGTGTATGACACGTTGACCTTGATAGCTCAAACTCTAGGAGGCATGGCTGCCCAGTCCGTTAAGAGACATGAATTTGAGCACCAGTTGCCATTTGAACATGTTAAGAATTTGGGAGCAGAACCATTTGTAGGAGACACTGATCCAAAGAAAGGTAGGGAATGGTTCAACCATATGGAGAAAATATTTGCTTTGATGGATTGTATGGATGGTCAGAAATTGAAATATGCAATATTTCTGCTGAAAGATAGAGCTGATGATTGGTGGACATCGGTGAAGATGAAATATCCAAACCCATCTCAGATTACATGGGAGATCTTTAAAAAGGAATTTGATGAAAAATACTTTCCAAGAGTCTATCAAGAAGACCGGCGTAAGGAGTTTTTGTTCCTTACTCAGGGGAGCATGCCTATCGATGGATATGAGAAGCGTTTTACTGAATTATTGAAGTTTGCAGCATCTTTAATAACTACTGAAGATGAGAAGTCCAGACGCTTTGAGGATGGACTTCATGTTGACATTAAGTCGATGGTTTCATCTTATGGCTACACTGATTATGGCAAGTTGGTGGAAGCAGCTCGTAGAGCCGAACGTGTAGTACAAGAAAAGAAAAGATGCAATGACCAAGGTAAGAAGAGATTTGGTGACAGACCACAATGAAGAGGCCCAGAGAACAAAAATAGGAAAATTTTTGAAAAGCCAAGGCAATATAATTTGTCTGCCCAAAGATACGGACAATACAATGCTGGGGGATTTGCTGCAGGGACTTCTAAAAACTTATCACCTTCTTTTTTACAATGCAACACTTGTGGTAAACGTCATCAAGGAGAATGCCGTAGAGGGACTTCTGGATGCTATTATTGTGGCCAAACATACCATTTGCAAAGAAATTGCCCTTCTTTGAATGCAAATCGTGGAAATGCACGAGATCCAGCTTTGCATAATGCTTCGGGTAAAGTCGTATCTCATAAAAACCCAGCCATGGAAGTAGATAAAAGAAATAATATTCAAGGAAGGCAAAACAAGAAGGAACAAAATGCAGGGAAAGCTTTTTGCATGACTTTACAAGAAGCCATCGCTGCTGACGATGTAGTATCAGGTACCACTATCATTTTTGGTAAAAATGCGCATACGCTTATTGATTCTGGAGCAAGCCATTCTTTTATATCTAGAAGATTTTCTACATATGCTGATATGGAAATGGGTACTCTTGAGCATGTCTTGTCCATCTCCTTACCGAAAGGGGAACCTGAAATTGTCTGCAATATCTATAAAGATTGCATAGTAGGGATAGGAGGATGCCAAATTTTTGTAAATCTGATACCTATGGACATCAAAGGATTTGATGCCATTATAGGAATGGACTGCTTAAGTACTTATCATGCCTTAGTAGATTGTTATAAGAAGGAAGTCATCTTTCGAAGACCCGGTGATATTGAGATTGTATTCTATGGGGAGAGGAGAGTATACTCGACCCAGGTCATTTCTAGCACGCTAACACATAAATTTCTAAGAAAGAGATGTTTATCTTTTATTGCAATTGCATATAATACAAAAGCAGAAATGGTTAGTCTAGAGAATATCCCTATAGTAAAAGAATTTCCTGAAGTATTTTCGAAAGAGTTACCTGGACTTCCACCAGAGAGAGAGATTGAATTTGCTATTGATTTAGCACCTGGTACGGCTCCTATTGCATTAGCACTGTATCGAATGGCTCCAATTGAGCTTAGAGAGCTTAAGATTCAATTGCAAGAATTGATTGATAAGGGGTTTATTCAGTCTAGTATTTCTCCTTGGGGGGCTCTAGTTCTTTTTGTCAAGAAGAAAGATGGGTCTCTAAGGCTTTATATTGATTATCGGAGGTTGAATCGGGTAATAATACGTAATAACTATCCTCTTCCTCGAATAGATGATTTATTTGACCAATTGCAAGGGGCCTCTGTATTCTCCAAGATTGATTTGAGATCTGGCTATCATCAGTTGAAGATTAAAGGAGAAGATGTCCCTAAAACTTCATTCCGAACCCGATATGGGCATTATGAATTCTTGGTGATGTCTTTCGGCTTAATAAATGCCCATGTTGTTTTTATGGATTTGATGAATCGAGTATTTCGCCCTTTCCTAGACAAATTTGTGATTGTGTTTATTGATGATATTCTAGTATATTCTAAAACAGAGCAAGAACATAGAGAACACTTGAGAATTGTGTTGCAAACTCTGAAGGAACATCGATTATATGCCAAATTTAATAAATGTGAGTTTTGATTGAAGAAAGTTGCATTTCTAAGCCATGTCATATCTGGAGAGGGAATAGCAGTAGATCCATCGAAAATAGAAGCAGTTCTTAGATGGGAACGACCGATAAATGCATCAGAAATCAGAAGTTTCCTTGGATTAGCCGGGTATTATCGAAGATTTGTTGAAAACTTCTCTAGATTGCAGCACCATTAACAAGATTAACTAGGAAGGATGTGAAGTATAGTTGAGACGATGAATACGAAAAGAGTTTTAAGGAACTCAAAAATCGTCTCACCTCAACACCTATACTTAGCCTTCCTTCAGGACAAGGTAATTTTATAATCTATAGCGATGCCTCATGATGCAGCGTGGACCCGAAATATAGGGCCACCTATTTATTTAAATTATAGTAGTTAATTTTATTTACGTTTTTTAGGTCGTCGCAATTTTAATTAAATAATTGAGATCGCCTGTGATCTCCAACATTTATTCGTAGATTTAAATTTAAAATTTGATTAGTTAATTAGTTAGAGTCCAATTAGGATAATTAGGGGTCAAATTAAATTAGTTTTCTATTTTTGTAATGCCATCCCTCCTATATAAAGGGATGAGGGTTCAGTAATTTAAGAAGGTCAAGTATCAATGAAATTTTGAGATTTTTTTATCTCTCTCCTTTCCCCTCTCCCTCTCTCTCCACGCGATCTCCGCGGTTCTCCTTCTTCAACTCCTCGTTACCGACGAGTTTTCTTCTCCTCAACCCTTCTAATTTCTTCTACCAAATACTTTCCACCGTTCAAATTATTTCCCGCGCGACGCCGAATATCGATCCGCATCAATTGGTATCAGAACATGGCCTACAGATCGTCCTCACGATCTGATGATCCGTACCGACATTCGCACTGGCATGCATCAAGGGACTATCGTTCGTCTGAGCGAAAACGGCGAGCCATCGACGCCTACAACAAGGAGACGGAGCGCATGTTACGTGATTTGCATCATTTGCAAACCACAATCCATTCCGAGTTTCGAGCTCTCATGGTTAACTTCGAGGCCCTACGCGTCGCCCAATCGAGGCCTCCACCCGTCGAAGCCGCTGCCGTGAGTTTTGACGAAGAAAACCCTACCGTGAATGAAGATTCGGCCGCTGTTCAGACCGTTTTAGAAGAAAAAAATGAAGAAACAGTGGCTGTCCCAGAGTTTTCAGATCAACTCCTATCACCTACGGCGTCTCCGATGGCAGCCCCAACCCCCACGGCGGTTCCTCAGGCCGTCCATCCCCTCACCGCACCACCGGCGGCCCCTCCCGCCACTCCAGCAACTCCTCCAGGCCGCCTGTCGCCCCCAGTTTCGCCGGCACCTCCTCCCGGCACCAACCCAGACCCTCCCACGGTTCCCCTCCTCGTCCCGTGGTCCACCAGGCCATCCGCGCCATTTCCCCTCCGCCCCACCTGCGCCTCACCGTCCCCAGCAAACCCCCCCGCAAAACCCAAACCCCCAGCGAGGCCCCCCCTTCTCCGCCCCGCGCGCAACCACAATCGCGCGCACCAGTCCCTCGCCCCGTGGTCGCTGCCCCCTCTTCAACCAGGCCCCCGACTCGCTCCCGCCGCCAGACTGCTAGAGGTCGCCAGCCGCTCCCCCGCACCTGCAGCGCGACCCCTTCGCCGCCTCTTCCATCTTGCGTCGCGCCGCCTCTCGTGGAGAAGGAAGGAAACCCTATCGGGAGTTAAGGGAACTAAATCCCTCAACTTTCAGGAGTTGAGGCTGATTGGGGAAAATTGCAAAAATAAATTCCCTAAAACCCCTATTTGCAGAAAGAACAAAGGCAATAAGAATGAGGGGGTGCGAAATTTGCACCCACACCCCTGGCGGTCGAAATATTTAAAAGAAAGGGCTACAAATCAGAAATCTGGGGATCCTCCTTATCCAAATAGGACTAGGGCCTTGGGCTTCCCCTATTTAAGGACCCCATGGCTTCATTCCTTAGACACATATCCTCTTTTCCTCTCCTTGTGCCATTACTTCACTATGGATTCTCCAAGGGCCATATTTTCCATGCCTCATCAATTTTTCGAGCATCACAAGGAGGAGACAACAATCAAGAAAACGCCGCCGTTCGCGCCGCACATGTTCTTCGACCACGACAACCACGGCATCTACGCCCGCGTATGGACTCCGCCGTTCGCTCCGCACTTATTCTTCCAGACAATGACTGAGCACGCTAGATCGACCTCCAAGCCTGCAGATTCAGCAATTCGTCGGGAGACGAATTTTTAAAAGCGGAGGAGAGTTGATGCAGCGTGGACCCGATATATAGGGCCACCTATTTATTTAAATTATAGTAGTTAATTTTATTTACGTTTTTTAGGTCGTCGCAATTTTAATTAAATAATTGAGATCGCCTGTGATCTCCAACATTTATTCGTAGATTTAAATTTAAAATTTGATTAGTTAATTAGTTAGAGTCCAATTAGGATAATTAGGGGTCAAATTAAATTAGTTTTCTATTTTTGTAATGCCATCCCTCCTATATAAAGGGATGAGGGTTCAGTAATTTAAGAAGGTCAAGTATCAATGAAATTTTGAGATTTTTTTATCTCTCTCCTTTCCCCTCTCCCTCTCTCTCCACGCGATCTCCGCGGTTCTCCTTCTTCAACTCCTCGTTACCGACGAGTTTTCTTCTTCTCAACCCTTCCAAATTCTCCACCGAAATTCCACCACCAAATTATTTTAATTTTTATCGCCGACGCCGGAAGCGATTTGCATCACCTCAAGACAAGGACTGGGATGCGTCTTGATGTAGAATGATAACGTGATTGCTTATGCTTCTAGACAACTAAAACAACATGAGTTAAATTATGTAGTTGAAGAATATAAATTATGTTTTGTAGAATATCAATTATGTTTTGAATGTTAGCAAGTGTTATTTCAAGGAAATATTGGATTGATAGTATTCACATTTTACGTTTGACATAGTCAATAGATTTGCCTTGATGCAACGATTTCATTGAAACTTGTTTTGTGTAAATCAGAGACCATCTTGAATAATTATGACTTTAAAAGGTTCTCTGGATTTTGTAGCACATCAAACATAGTACCGCATCTAGTAATTTGGAAGTATGGTAGTAGCTTATAAGTAGCGAAAAAATCTACTACTAGTATAGGGCTCAGGAGGTTACAGACCTATGCTCATTAGACCATAATCATGTCATTAAGACTAATTAAGTGTGATTAGTATTAATTACCGTGATTTACGATAATTAAGTGTCATTAGCAAAAGTAGGACACATGGAGGGTAAATCATGGGACACGTGTCGTTATACGTACCAGACATGTGTCAATACACAAGAGTACCATGTGTCATCATTTTAAGAATAACATGTGTCCTAGTGCATGTTAAGACATGTGGCCTCATGCATGTACAACAAATTCTCTCATGAATATGAGCCATGTGTCATGGTGCATGGTTGGCAAGGGTTGCCATATGTCTTCAGGCATGGTAGAGAGGTGGCATGCATTATAAGCCTTCATTAGATGATGACACATGTCACCCATGCAATGGGGTTGGAGGCCTATATATACACCCATGAGCCCCTCATTCTACTCATTCCATCCCACACCCCTCCCACCTCCTTAGAGCCACAAAGTCGTCAAGGTTGTTGGAGGAGCACGATTGGAGTCACGACGAAGCTCTATCGGTTACCGAGAGCACAAAAAAAGCCGTAATGAGATTCTGCCAGCCATTAAGCAGTAGTGTTCAAATCTGAGGCCGATAGAGGAGGTTTTCACTAAAGAAGACGATCCCGACTCGAGTTAGATAGCAATCAGGTGAGGGATTCTCAAGCGCTATTTTAAAGCAATAATCTTTAGCTTTTTATGCATGGTTTTGAATAACAAGTGTGCAACCATGTTTTCTAAAGAGTTTACATATGAATTGCAAGTACCATACAATTGATATGAAATCAGGTCTTTAGAACGTATTTCAGACGTCGTTTCAAGTGTTTTATCTTGATAGCATGTTTTCAAGCATATAATTCTTTGTGGAACATAAAACATAAGTTGCACTACTCAAATTTGAGTTTTATATAAAAAGAAATATGTTTTGCGCGGTTACTATGCAATATGGATTGGTTAAAAACTTTTAATAGTTTCCAGTTGTAAGAATATGCATGCTATGACAGATTGTTTTATGTTCATGAATTAGCCGTTATGAGTATGAATTAGCAAATACAGATTGTAGTGGCAAGAAAAGAATCAGAATCAGAAAGTAAGCACCACAGTAGCTATTTTATACAAGTCATGAACTAGCCATTAGATATGGTGATGTCATTAAATATGACCATGAAACAACCATTAGATATGGCAAACCATTAGATATGGTATCATGAGGACTAAGGTTGCAGAAGTCGGCAGTTGATACTCGGTCGGCAGGGTCACTGACTAAGGATTAATCGGCAGTCGGGAGAGTAATCGGATTTAATCGGGCATTAGTCGGTTTTGATAGTTTAATTATTTTTAATATATAAATCAAATTTAAATATATATACTATCATTTATCTTCATAATTTTAGCAAATTTAATATTTTCAAGAGCTTAAGAAATTATAGCAAGAGAAGGAAAAATGAAGGAAGTTAAGATCAAACATTCAAAATATTTGGTACATAACACTAGCGAATGTTCAAAAACACATACAACATGTCCAAAAAAATAATACAAGTAGGAAGGAAGACAAGTCAATCAAATACAAAGCTAACCAAACTTAGAAGAGAAAATATATCCTAACAATAAAATCTAAGATCATCTTAAGCAAATCTAAGCAATAACATGTTATTAACATCTAAGATCAACCTAAGCAAATCTAAGCAATAACATGTTATTAACATCTAAGATCAACCTAAGAAAAAACAAAAAAAATGAAATAAACCTAATATTGTTATTTGCTAACAATAACATTGATATATTAACATCTAAGTTCAACATCATCAACCTAAGAAAATCTAAGCAATAACATATTAACATCAAAGATCAACCTAAGCAAAAAAAATGAAGAAAACCTAACATTATTATTTGCTAACAATAACATTAACGTATTAACATCTAAGTTTAACATCATTAACCTAAGCAAATCAAAGCTATAACATCTAAGATCAACCTAAGCAAAAACAAAAAAATTTGATGAAAACATACATAACCTATTAAGCTAACATTGTTGTTTGCTAACAATAACATATTAACATTTAACTTTAACATCATCAACCTAAAAACAAGAGGAAATAAAAGCAAAAAAAAACCTAACCTGCAGCATGCTGGAGCCTAGACCAAGGGGGCGGTACCGGCGAGGAGGCGAGGCGTTGGGAGCAGCGAGGCGATGCGACGCTGGGAGCGGCGAGGCGGCAAGGCGCTGGGAGCGGCACCAGCGAGGGGGCACACCGACAAGGCGGCGGGAGCCTGGGCTGGAGTTATCGCGCACGGGAGCGGGGGAGGGGTCGAAAGGGTTGTCGTGCGTGTAGGGTTACTGTCTAACTGTAACCCTTTATTTCCAAATCTGGATCCCACTCGGATCTTCTATGCAAAAATCGGCCGCCTAAGCGGCCGACTAGACCGACTAGGCGCCCGACTAAGCGGGCTCAACCGACTATAGCCCGCTTTAGGCTATTCGAATCGGTGACCCCCCCGAGTCGCATAGTCGGGCCGACTGGTCGGCCTAGTCGGCCGACTTTTGCAACAGTGACGAGGACTTTGGGTCCGCATTCTGTATACATATAGGCTTTGGGCCGTATGCAGGGTGTTTTTGGTCTTTGGGACCGTCTGCGCGTATGACTTAGCTTTGTTTCAGCGTTCATGAGTCGATAACTTAGCCACAGTGGTGCTAGATGCAAACAGCTTAATAGTGATAATCATGATTCAATTTACTTCTTTTGAAGTTATTTCATTGTTTGATTTTAATACTAGCATGTTTTTATATGATTACTGTCATAAAATCTCTTTCAAGCTATTTCAAAGTATTCAGAACAAATTTTGACATGATACTCATATTTAACTTACATGTATGTTAAGCAAACTATATGAGTTATTTCAGCATTTAGCTGTATGTAAAGAGCTTGAGATCCATTCACTGGGTCTAAGCTCATGTTGAGTTTAGACTCGGCCCTCCTTTGTTTATTATTATTTACAGACATACCCGAGCAAGAATCTTAGAAGGAACAAGTATACTCCAAGTAGCGGGAGGTTGTAACAAGGTTTTGGATCTTTGGGTAACTTTTGTACTTTAAGATGAGTTATTAAACTTAGAAGAATCATGCTGTGTAATAGGTGTGTCGAATACTTCTTGTATGTAAACAAAGCAGATTGTTTTATAAGAGATATGTTTTTGCACTGATGAAGAGTATATTTTTGTTGACTGATTTCAAGTTTCGTAAAGGAATTTATTCTTGGAATTGATGCTCGCTCTGTTATGATATAAGAAGAGAATGAATGGATTTTTCTTATGTCACATCCGTCTTGGATAGCGGGGCGGGTCGTGACATCTATGCTCCAGCTTGAGGGGGAGTGTTGAGATATTAGTTATCTTTTGTGTTATATTTATATTATCTATTTTCTTTTTTTTCTTCTTGTGATTTACCCAATAGGTTCTCATATATAAAAGAACCATAGGGCCTCTCATTAACACAAGTTATTCGTTTCCTTCCACAATAATGCATCAGGATGTTGACACGGATTTCTTTAATCAGGTAATATTTCGATCATAGTAAAATGATGAAGCCTTCTCCTACTTTAAGTATGGTCATCTACATGGATTCTTGCTTAAATCCATGTTGAAAGATCCGACCATTTTTTACGCTGTCTGTCGACTACCTGACACAACAAGTATAAGGAGGTATTTGAACCTTGGTATTTTAGGTGGTAGGCACACTGCTCTACCACCAGACAATTGAAATGGGTTTGTAATAATTATTTCGCTCATAATAATAATTTTCTAAGAAAATATATGATTACCATATTTGAGGATCTTGGGAATTTGTGAGTACGTCCACACAAAATGATGGAACCAACTCATGCAAGAAAAAATGAATGATTTGGTAAATGCGATGTTCAACTTAAAGTTGAAGCATATATATGCAAGGAAAAAGACCATGGATGATCCTTTAAGCTTGGATGAAGTGGATTTTAGTGATGAATGAGTGTTAGAGCTCCAAAGTTGCGAAGTTGACGCATATTATGAACTTGATACAAATACTCCCCCTGAGGATGATGTTGTAGAAGTCAAAGAAGAACATGATAATTCACATCAGAAGAGAAGGAAGAAATGCTATTCATGACGTCGATGATGAAGTTAGAGAGGCAAAGACGCTGCAAATTTGAAGTATATTGAGGACTCATTGGATGTTTCCATGAGCAGTAGTTCTTCAGAGGTCGATCTTCTTGATGTAGATGTTGTAGTTGGAGGCGATGCCAACAAGTAGAACTTTACTTAGGATATGGATAATCTACCTCTTTCTTTTCTTTTTTGGACATGCATTAAAAGTAGAAACTTAGGGCATATATTATGTTTTCTAATCATTGTAATCGTTAACTTTTCGATTTTTATATTACACAAGCAATCTAGCAGTGATGTTTGTTACTCTCCGCATTGAAAGTTACTTAAAAAACTATAAATTGCTTTAGATATATGAAAATTTGTAGATAATATTGTCTTCCTAATACTATACAATTTTTTTCTTAAATTACATATTTTTGGTGAGAATACGAAGGTTTACGCCTCGATCACTTCGAGGTTATGCTTCAACTTGATTTCAGGGAAACCATGTCATTTCGCTTTTCGTTTTTCAAAACTTTTGCTCAGTCAGTCAATTGAGTTCTAACCAAGTGTCAAGCATATTACTTATTTTAATTTTAATCATAAGAAAAATTTACAAGTCCTGTTTAAAAAGCAGACAGACCATACACGAGTAGTTGGACCGATTGAGCGAATAATCCTATTTGGATCGGGCACCCCCCGATTTAACTAGTCAGACTGACTAGTCGGCTACTGTTTCAAGCTAGCACCTCACCTCAGCATCTGATGCAAACCTATCTCTTGAATTCTAGTCATGAGCTAGCCTTTATGCAACAACCAAAGAAAGAGATTAAACCTAGGGGGTTTTCGAAGCCTTTAATAGATCGCAGTTATCACTTGGAAGCATCAGGGGCTGGGGCTAACTGTTCAAAATCCTTTAGGCTTTCTTCATAAAGAAACCACTTTCCTGCCACTCCCAAATTCCAATAGCCCTTATAGAAGGGCGGACGACCCACTTGGTTAACGTCCTCCATTAGTTTCCAAAACTCTATTAATTTATGGACTAAAAACCAGAGCAAAAATAGGTGATTAGGTCCCTAAGACTAGACGTCGGCCACAAACATATCCTGGTCCACAACCTAAACGCTGAGTCTAGAAAATCTTGAACAATGTATACCCTCCCCAATTGATCATACCTTTAGAAGTTGTAGAGATATATGTTATGTTATTTTGTACTGTTTCATATTTTTCTTTTCCTCTGGACTGTTGATGTAATTTACCCATAGGCTACTCTATTATATAAGAGAGCCTATGGCGTATGGAATAAACAAGTCTCTTATTTTTCCTAACATGGTATCAGAGCGACGGTCCTAGATCGGAGTTCTCGAACCAAACCCTAACCCTAACCTCCACCTTCAAGCCCTCCGCGGGCGTCGCCTCCCAGGCCCCAGCCCCGCGCTCTCGTCGCCGCGGCCCCAGCTCCGCGCTCGCGCCGCCCCGGCCCCACGCTCGCGCCACCTCGGTCCCAACCTCGGTCCTGCGGCTCCAGCCTCGGTCCCGCGCGCGTGCGGCTCCAGCCCTATTCCCGCGCGCGTGCGACGTCCATCCAGCGCCATGCGCTTGCACCGGGTGCTGTGCGCTATTCCTGTGCATTCCAGCGCATCTCCGTGCCCTGTGATGTGCGCTATTCCAGCGCATCTCAGCCCTCCGTGCATCATCACACGCCGTCCTCTTAGGAATTGCGAGTATTCCTACATCCTAGGGTTCGCCTAACCCTAGAGTACCTTCGTTATAGAGGAGACTCTCGCCCGCGTTTCTAAGTTAATGGGTTTGGTTGCTTGAGTCTACACATGCAACTAAACCCGTGAATGTCAATGTAGACGATCATATCTTCAGTCTACTACCCTAGTCTTTTATTATCATCATGTCAGAAAGCAAGGAAGATATCCCATCTACAGGCGCCTTCAGAGGTCCTGCGCCTATTGTGAAGATGGACGGGTCAAATTACAAATTGTGGGCAATGCAGTTCATGAGTATGATGAAGTCGACCGATAAGAAGCACATTCTTACGGAGGAAGAGCCTGCTGAGAGGACTGGGGTCAACGCCTCATGGGAGGCAGATGATGCATATGCCAAGGTTTGGCTATCATGAACTTTGGCAATTGCGATTGCCAATGATATTCTCCATCAGCTCACTGCAAAAGCAATGTGGGATATTCTGGCTAATACATATTCGCAAGCAAAGAATGAGACGAAGATTTTGCAACTCCAGCATGATATCTTCACAATCAAACAAAATGACTGGCCTTTACACTCATTATACACGTCTTTACGTGGAATGTTTGAGAAGCTCTGCAGCTTCATGCCTCTCACAACCACTCCTGAGCAACAGAAGACGTACCGGAATGCCACTATGGTTGGTGTATTCCTGACAGCCCTTGATCCAGAGTACGAGGCAACACGTTCTCAGATCTTGGCAGATTCCACTATTCCTCCGATGGAGGAAGCTTTTCACAGACTGAGTCGCATTACTGTTCCTTCATCTACTGCCAATCAGACTGCCTCCGCTATAGCAGCATCTCGAGGTCGTGGGGGCCATCATCAGTTTTGTGGCCGTGGACCTTGAGGCAGAGGAGGTCGTGTTCGGCCATCATGCACCTTCTGCTACCGTTCTGGACATACAAGGACACGTGCTATTCCAAACATGGATTTCCTGCATCTGTACGAGTAGCTGAACAGTTTGAACCTCTTTCTGCTTCCTCTTTGGATCAATGATTTGATGATCTTGTAGCTCGTCTGAGGGGTATCGTTCCTCCATCCGGTCCTGTTGCATCGGCGCCTGCTTCCGAGAATCATTCTGATGTTGCTGCCTCTGCATCCACCAGTACTTTAGGTAGTACTTATGCATTCACTAGCAGTAGTGGATCTGATACTTTAGAATGGATTATGGACTCTGGTGCCACACATCATCTGTATGGTGATCGAGGTCTCCTTACATCCTACTGACAGGTTCCTTCATGCTGTACTGTGATTATTGCTAATGGGACGCACTCCCCGATTACTGGTCAGGAGGAGATTAGCCTGACATCATCTATGCACCTCAAGAATGTGCTACACACACCTGATTTCTCTATGAACTTGTTTGTCCATTAGCCAAATTACAAAGGATTTACATTGCCGAGCAATTTTCGATCCATCTTCTCTTATTTTTCAGGATATCCTTACGGGCAACGTGATTGGGCGTGGCTATGGGCAGGGTGGCCAATATTGTCTCAGTCGGACCCCATATGCTGGACTCTCCTCTCTTCCTACTGGATCTGTCTCTCCATTCCTGTGGCACTTGCGCTTTGGCCATCTACCACTTCAGAAATTGTGTCGTGTTTTACCTCAGGTTTCACCTCACAAGTCCATCCAATGTGAGGCTTGTCAATTGGGAAAGCATCATCGGTCTACCTTCCCTAGTCGTCAGAGTCGGAGTAGTAGCTCCAAGTTTGAGTTGTTTCACATCGATATCTGGTCCTAGTCGTGTTCCTGATCATCAGGGAGACTGGTTTTATATGGTCATTGTGGATGATTTTTCTCGTGTATCTTAGGTCTTTTTGTTAAAGAATAAATCTGAAGTTGGGAACATTATCATAAATTTCATAAATGAAGTTCGAAATGTCTTTTCTGCACTTGTTAAGATTGTGAGAAGTGATAATGCCTTGGAATTTTGTGCTCATACTCTCTCAAACTATTTTTCAAGACAAGGGATTATCCACAAAACATCCCGTGCCTATACTTCCCAACAAAATGGAGTGGCAGAAAGGAAACACCGTCATTTACTTGATGTCACCACCAGGTCACTTCTCATACAGAGCCTTGCTCCTCATTCTTTCTGGGGCGATGCTGTCCTAACGACATGTTATCTCATTAATCGCATGCCGTCGTCTGTCTTAGGTGAGAAGATTCTTTTTCCCTTGTTTTTCCTGACAAAGAATTGTTCTCCCTTACTCCACATGTATTTGGCTCGGTTGCCTTTGTCCACCAGTTGTCTCCAGGAATTGACAAGCTCTCTCCTAGGACTGTCAAGTGTGTTTTCGTTGGGTACTCCAGAACACAAAAAGGGTACATGTGCTATGATCCATTGTGCAGGAAATACTTTGTTAGTGCTGATGTCACCTTTTTTGAGTCTGTTATGTATTTCTCTCCTATAGGTGATCACTTGGTATCCTCAGACACTGATGAAGCCATATACATGCCACCACCACCATCACCTCCACCAACACCTACATCATCTACACCACCTACACCTCCTGTTACAGTTCCGGTTCCACCATTGCTACTCCACTATATCCGTCGACCTGCTTCTGCTCATGGTCACCGCTCATCATCTAGCTCGCCTGAGGTATGTTCTGAGAATATAATCAATAATGATGGATCTAATGATTTACCTGAGCAGGCTGTGTTACAGAGGACGGATGAGGATGCAAGTGATTTGTATCTACCTATTGCACTTTGGAAACAAAAGCGTAGCTGCGTGACATATCCTATAGCATCCACAGTTTCCTTTGATCGTTTATCAGGTGAATTCAGGAGCTTTGCCATTGCACTTTCTGCTGTGGATATTCCACGGAATTACCAAGATGCATTGAAGGACAGAAGATGGCGTTTAGCTATGGAAGAAGAGACGGCTGCTCTTCAATCAAGAGGTACCTGGAGCCTTGTTCCTGCACCTACCGGTGTGTCTACAGTGAGCTGTAAGTGGGTCTTCACGGTTAAGCAGAATGCAGATGGCAACATTGACATATACAAGGCACACTTGGTTGCTCGTGGGTTTACACAGACATATGGAGTGGATTATCTTGATACATTCTCGCCAGTTGCTTGCCATTCCACTTTGCGGATCCTCCTTTCTGTTGCGGTTACTCGTGATTGGCCATTATTCCAATTAGATGTTAAGAATGCCTTTTTATATGGTGACTTGCAGGAGGAAGTCTACATGCAACAGCCACCTGGTTTTGCTGTTGAGGGGGAGTGTTCCAAGGTGTGTAGACTTCATAAGGCCATCTATGGCCTTAAGCAGAGCCTTAGAGCTTGATTCCATAAGCTCTCAGACTTGTTTGAAAAACAGGGGTACAAACGTTCCAATACAGATCATTCTTTGTTTATACAGAAAACATCCTGAGGTATTATTGCAATTATGGTGTATGTAGATGATATTCTGATCACAGGTGATGATGGAAAGGGAATTCAGAGGGTGAAAGAAATGCTGGGTCGTGAATTTGTCACCAAGGATCTTGGAGTCCTTAGATACTTTTTGGGACTGGAGTTCACCAGAAATCCACATGGACTTGTAATGACCCAGAGAAAATATGTCACTGACCTGCTGAGTGAAACATGAATGCGTGGATGCCGACCAGCCACTACACCTATGGATCCAAGTATGAAATTATATGATGATGACACTGATGAGGTGGATAGGAGAAGATACAGAGAACTGGTGGGAAAGCTTCTGTATGTTACCATTACCAGGCCCGATATTTCTTTTGCTGTTAGTCGAGTGAGCCAGTTCATGGAGCAACCACGTCAGGTACATATGGATGCTATACATATGATACTCAGGTACCTTAAATCATCTCCATGTGCAGGTCTGTTGTTCAAGAAAGACATGGAGATTTCTATTTCAGCGTGTGCAGATGCAGATTATGCAGGATGCCCCAAGGATAGGAAGTCCACCATTGGATTTGCTATGTATGTTGGAAACTCTCTCGTCTCATGGAGAAGCAAGAAGCAAACTGTTGTAGTCAGATCCAGTGCTGAGTCTGAATATATGGCTATGGCCCAGGTTAGTACAGAAATGATGCGGGTGAAAGCTGTTCTTACAGATCTATATATAGAAGTCCCACTTCCTATGGCTCTGGAATGTGACAATCAAGCTGCTATATTTATTGCCAATAATCCAGTATTTCATGAACGAACCAAGCACATTGAGGTTGATTGTCATTTTATACAAGATATGATTCATAAGGGATTTATTTCTACATCTCACGTTAGCTCAGGGGACCAAACTGCAGATATCTTTAGCAAGGCGTTACTTAGAGGGCCATTCCAGAAGTGCTCGTCCAAGCTGAGCATGATCGACATCTATGCTCCATCTTGAGGGGGAGTTTAGAGATATATGTTATGTTATTTTGTGCCGTTTCATATTTTTCTTTTCCTCTGTACTCTTGATGTAATTTACCCATAGGCTACTCTCCTATATAAGAGAGTCTAGGGCGTATGGAATAAACAAGTCTCTTATTTTTCCCAACAGAAGTAAAAATAGCAGCCATCACCCAAAATTAAGAATCACATTTGAAATCATCATGGACTGGGGCTAGATGTTCAAAGCATAGAAGACCATATCGATATCGATATCGTATCAGTTCGCTCAAAAAAGGATATATCGAGATACATCACCGATATCGGTGGACATGTCGGAAATGGCTCAAAAATGGCATTTTTTGTCGTTTTTTCAGAGTAAGATCATCCAAGATATTAAAACAATAAATAACCTACAAATACACACTTATATCACACATATCAGTCATTTATACCCCCATATTTCGCACATATGTCATTTCGAACATAACGATGTTAATGTTGATTCATGATTTATAGATATTGGAAATGGAGTTCGTCCAAGCTCTTAGAACACTAAATAACTTACAAATATACTCTTTGATCACACATATCGATCATCTTTGACCTTTATATCACACATCGGTCATATTGAACATATCACTAGTACTGTTAATTGTTCACCTATAGATATTGGAAATGAAGTTCGTCTAAGTTCTTAGAACACTAAATAACTTACAAATATACTTTTAGATCACACATATCGATCATTTATGACCTTTATATCGCACATATCGGTCATATCGAACATATCGCTGGTACTGTTAATTGTTGATCTATAGGTTATTGGAAATGGAGTTCGTCCAAGTTCTTAGAATACTAAACAACTAACAAATATGCTCTTATATCACACATATCGATCATCTATGACCCTTATATCACATATATCGGTCATATCGTTGTTAATGTTTATCGCTAACTTGTGGATATTGGAAATGTAGTCCATCCAAGTTCTTATAACACTAAGTAACTTACAAGTATACACTAATATCGCACATATCGATCATCTATGATACTTATATTACATATATCTGTCATATTGAGCATATCATTGTTAATGTTGATTGTTGACTTATATATATTGGAAATGGAGTTCATCCAAGGCATATTTGCATCACTTATTATGTATAAACAATATGTTTGAGCTATTCTTGGAACCAAACAAATAAAGTGCATAATAGCATTTTTCTAAAAGAGACATAATTTATAATAATATTTTCGAAGGGGGAAGAAGATGAATACAATTTGATTGGACACTCCCAAGTTGATGAACCATTGTATGCACCCCCTTGTCGCACCATACCCTACGAGACAGGGGTCTCGCTGCCCGGTCATCGAGCCGTGGGGGGGGGGGGGTGGCAGATTGGTTCCCCCATGTGGGGGTGCGGGGGCAGTGCCCCCGACCCGAAACAAAATATATAAAACATGATGTGTTTTAATACTAGGAGTAGCAAAATAAGTAGGAAATCAAGCTTAAAAGGGTATTATTTAACAATATATAGATATCGGCGAAATTTCGACATCGGTCGCTATCCATGATTTTTTTGTACTGAATCCAATCATTTTTGACCAATATGGGCCGATTTGGCGATATATCGCCGATTTGTCGATCATATATTGTCAATATCCCGGTAAATGGATATGCACCCTGACATCGATATCCATTCTTCTCGATACCGATATATCGCGATATGGACTTCTATGGTTTAAAGTCCTTAAGGCTTTCTTTGTAGAGAAACCACTTTCCTGCCGCTCACAATGATCCCTATAGAGGGAGGGAAAGCCCACCTGGCTAAGGTTCCCATTACTTTTCAAAACTCTATTAATCCATGGACTAAAAACCAAAGCAAGAAGTAGCGATCGGGTCCCTAAGACTAGACATCGACCACAAACATATCCTGGTCCACAACTAAATCAAAGAGTCTAGAAAATCTTGAACAAAATATGCCCTCTGTAATCGATTATACCTCTAGAAGTAAAATGAGACACCATCGCCCGGAAGAAGAATCATCTGAGCAAACAAATCTGAGATAACAAAACATATTCCCTTCAAGAGTGGAGTCGATGAAGAAGGCACAAGCGCTTGGATGGGGACCTGAGAACCAAAGCCACGACTAGAACGAATCATCCTAAAAATCAAGTCTTCACTGTGAACAACCTTGAACATCTCTTGATCGAACACCACTAGTGCCAATCGGACCCGACTGAATGATGTGAGTCGAATTGAGGAGGGCAATGATCACCAACTGCCTGATGACAACAAGCCTCCTCCATGAAAGATAACATGCCCTCCACCCTGGTACCTTTTGCTTCATCTTCTCAATCAATTGAACGTGATCAACATGCCTCAACTGATGAGAAGAAAAAAGATATACCCAACTATAAGGGAAGCTCCCACGTGGCGTCACCAACAACTGCCCATAATCAAGCACTACTTCTTGAGGAATCAGAATCCTCAGAGTCATCTCCTCCTCGGTCTCAACATATTTTTGGTGTTTTTCCTTCCACGATTTATGGATGTATCTCACTCTCCACATCCTGCCCAACCATACATCCAAGCGTATTGACAACCTTCACAAACAAGAGTGGGCCAAGCAAACACCCTTGACGAAACCCCTGCTATGTGCGAAGAAACCACCCTAAGAATTGCCATTCACCTGTATAGAGTAGGAAGCCCTAATAACATATCTTTATCATCAAGTATATGAGAATCCTTTTCTCAACAGGGAAGCCCAAAGAAAACGCTTATCAATACAATCATATGCCTTGAAAATCTCATTGAAGCCTATGATTGGCAAATGGATGCTAAGCGAGAAGGGATATAGGCAATGGATTGCACTTTGGGAAGCTGGTAGAGTTTCAGGGGAAATGCCTTTGTGTGGTGGTCGAGATCATCATGCACTTGAGTGTTGTGATCTTGTTTGTTGCTTTGCTCGTGGAAAGGTTGGTCATGGATAATGGAGGTGTCCTGGAGGGACCTGATGACCTCACATACTTGATATTGACGTGAAAAGAGAAGGATTAGCATATGTTTTTATGGATGTTCGGAAGGAGACTAAGACATGCTTGTGGGATGTCATGTCTGACATAGGGGAGGTTAGTGGAAATGCATTAACAAGAGATGTCACCGAAGTTGGGGAGTGCTTGCTCTATACAAGGGGCCTCTCTAAGGAGGAGCATAGCAAACTTCCAACATCTATCCACACAACAGTTGGGAAGGTACATTTTGGAAGAGTCCAAGGTTCAGGGATGGAGCATTAGACCCATCGATTACTAAAATTTTGCATGTGTGAAATTTCCCTCTCCCCTGTAGTACTCGGCGGCTGTGCGAGCACAATGAAATGTTGGTGTGATCCATTCTATCATCTCCGATTAGCTCTCCCAAGCACATTTGGTAGCGACTCGGCTATATATGCCAGGCAAGATCTTATAGCCAATTGATTTAAAGGAGCATCTGCCCTTGTGTACTGACAGATGCAATGACATATTCCTAGGAGTGTGGCAGTTCAGCTCAGGGCTTATCTTATTATGATTTGATACTAATCCGTTGATAATCACCAACATTTGAATTATGAATGTGGTTGTCTGGATTTTGAATCTCGCTTCAAATTTGAATTCTGTTCTTTCATTTCCTCAGTGTTTCTTGGGTTAAAGTAGTGAAAGCATGGTCGGGATGATTAATGGTATGTTGAGCGTTGTGGTTATGGGTTCCCCCAGTGACTTTCCAGAAGTAGATAGCAAATAATGGTATGCGAATACGGTTGAGTCTACACTGGTAAGGAGGATTTTAAGACGACTTTCTGGTGAGTTCAATGAAGTGGTCCTATACATAAGCCAATTGTATTTGCAGACTTTACCCTTTACACTCTGTTAAATATGAAGTAAATTGTCTTACTGCAGTTATAACTACAACCATCTGAATATCTAATCAACAGAGAGGGTACATGGAGATCAATCATTTTTAGGCATAGCCCCTAACCCGGTTTTTAATCTGAGTTGTTATCGTAGGCATCGTAGCCAGATAACTGGTGCTAGGTACCTGGATGGTTCCTCTATAATTGTCTTAAATATTTTCTTATGTTTTGATTTTGAAGATGATATATAATGAGTGAGGATGGAGGCTATCTGAAGTGCAGTCTGATTTAAAATACGTTTTGTCTGTAAGGAATTAAGTTTGATGTTTGTTTGGAATTTGCTAATTGAAGCGATGGCTATGAAATTTGATAGCTATCATAATTAGTAGAACTCGTTGTTCTTGGGATCTTCACTTGCAATTTTAAATTTGATGATGTATTTTCACAGCTTCACTTTTTGGTTCAGTCAAACAATTTACATAGGCTGGGCTTCTGGTCAGGTTCTTATTTTTTAGGATCCAACAACTATATGCGACAATTCCCTATATTTTGAAAGTATATGGTCCGTAAGTAAAATGACGGGTCAGGTGTCCGCTATAGCATAACCCGTGCATATCCAAAAAAACTGTTTGGATTAATGGTTGGAAAAGTCCGCTACCAAATTGAATAAAAAGATGCACATGTTTAGATAAAAATACCGATATAGATGTTACGCTGCTATCTATTTTAAAATCTAAACATGGATGTGGATGGTAGAAAATGTATTACCAAATTGTTATAAACGGATACGAATATGAACTGGATGCAGACCAGATATAAAAAATAATAGAAATCATTATTGTATAGATTAGATTAAGTTTACATATATTAGATGGCTCGCACATGATGGTATTTGTATCCATGTATGTATCCATTTTGATTGGAAATACATATGGATTTCAAAATATGAAAAGTATATGATAATGAATTGGATAAGGTCCCAATCGACGTGTATTTATCCTGTGCTAAATTATTTAGATCCTGTGCTAAAAGATTGAAAATATGGCCATAGATATTCTACACAACCAAATAGTTATTGTTTCATACAGTGTTCGATATCATCTATTCTTGTGAACATGGAACAATATAACAATGGCTATTTGATCGTATCGTTTTTTGGGTTAAGCACTGTTAGAAGAAAATAACTTATCTTGTTCCCCAACGAAATACCTAATCCTTCTTTTTTATAGGAGGATGATTTGGGTAAATTACAAGAAACATATAATAGGAGAAAACAGACAAATTTTTAGAGTGAAATAACAAGACACCCTTCAAGATGGAGCATAGAGATCAATCATGCCCATCTTATTAAAATGAAGGCCATGCCATTGAAGTTCCTTGGTGAAGATAGAGATCATGTGGGCATTAATGAAGTAGTCATCTTCTCTATGGTGGCTGCATTACGAATCATATCGTCATCAGTTACGTATTATATGTCTGTTAATCTCAACATTTTCGGTCCCCTCTTGAAATCAAGATTGGAAACAAAATACTTAACAAAGTTATTATCACATAAATAGGAACACGGATATGGATGTCAACACCAATATTAGTATGGAAGAAACTACACACTGCACCTCCCATGTGGTAGATTGAGCAATTTCTCTATATTCTACCTCTGTACCAGAGGGGAATACAACAGACTTCTTTACGCTGTATAAAGTAAAAAATGCTACTCAAGAAGGCAACATAGCCCATAGTAAATTTCTTGTGATAAATTTACTACGGGTATCGAAGTGGTAGAGCTTTCAATCACTTTAAGTAGGGTCGGCTACATAGATTCTTGCTCAAATTTATGTCGAAAGATCCGAGTATCTTTTACAATGATTGTCGGCTACCTAACACAATTCCGACAAGGGAGGATTTGAACTATCACCAGACCATTGAAGTGGTAGCTTGCATCGAAGTAATACAAAAAATCCTAGTTTCTTGTTTTTTTAAGTGAAGCCCTTTTGTTTGGAGAGCCTATTAAGCATATGAGAATAAGTCGCATAGATCATGCCATTGACTATAGCAAGGCTTTAACTTGGATGTTGCAATATTTCTCCAATAATAATCCTGTATCGTTTGGCTTCCTCAAATGGTAGATTACCGATCATCATCCTTGACTTGATTGAAGAATCAAGACGAACAGAAGAGGGCTTGATCCCTATATGCATCCTTCCAAATCTCTTAGGCATTTTCTTACAAAAAAAAGATACACGTTTAGAATTTCTAGCCAATTCAATGTCGAAGAAATAATGAAGTTAAATGATTTTTTTGATTGCATATTTTCTGCAATAGCTCTGACATTCTGACTTTCGAACTTGTTATCGCTGTTTGTATCATGTCATCGTAAAAATATAGTGAGGAGGTCTTTAACTCATAAATGGCTCTTATTTGCTTGCACTTGCAGTCCTGTCATCTTCATAGTGAGGAGGTTGTGTCATATAAAATTCTTATGATCGCCTATAAAAAAACATATTTTCATGTCAAGTTGTTAGAAGGGATAGCTCTTGTTGACGTCAATAGATAGATTAATCGAGACTTAATCCAAGGAGTGGTCTGATGGCAGTGCAATATGTCTACATCTTAAAAGATCCAACTTCGAATTCCAAGGGAGATGCTCCGAACCCTTGAGATTACCGGACCTACTATTACAAAAGGGTTAATCGATACATATAGCTAACATGAGCTTAAAGAGAGTAAAATTTAGTTGACGGTGTAGGTGTGGGTACCACCAAGCGTGCCTTTAGGAGTTCAATGGAGTTGTCATGATGGTATTTAATGGTGTAAACCCTTTGGCATGAAAACACAAGCAACATTAGCAGGCCTATATTAAATAATTTCTTCCATCATGTCGTGGAACAACAATGGTTGTTAACGCCAAAGAAAAATTATGTTGGTTAGGCTCAAATCATCATCACAAGTATGATGAGAGATTGAAAGAAGAGTGCAAGATCTTACGAACTTACATAAAGAAATAGGCCAATCAGAAATAGTAGAAACGTAGCATTAGTGGTTGGATCTTGAATTTCCATAGAACCATCGTAAAAAAATTTCATTCACAGCATAAGGTCCTTTCCATTCCAATCTTAATTTCTCAAGGAATAACTTGAGTTTAGCATCAAACAACAACACCTTCTGATTAACCTTGAGACTCTTTATAGAAATATAGGTGCCACGTCACTTCTTAATTTTATCTTTCTAATCATATTATTGTCATATGGTCGAGATCTTAATTCTTTCAACTCAGCAAGATCAAGTATGCTTTTCTTTCTAGCATCATCAAAATCAAGTTGTTATTTTCAAATAGCATATAGAGACTTGTGGTGGACTTCCACATATAGGCGACATGGTTTCCCATAGACAATACAATATGGATTCATTCCAAGTGGGGTGCGAAAGGTAGTTCGTTATGCCCAAAAAGTGAAAGGCGAGCATTGTAACCAATCCTAACAATCAGATCTTATGATTTTCTGAAGGATGATTTCGATTTCTCAGTTTGGCAACTCAGTTAAACCATTGACTAGGGATGGTACACAATTACGACTCGATGTTGTACTCCATTCTTGTTCGAAAGTCTCTTGACGAAGCATTCGAAAAATGAATCCTTTTGTCACTAATGATTACCTTGTCAAACAAAAGTGAGCTATCAATCCGATGAAGAATTTGATGATGGGCGTGCCATAAGTAACATGTGTAGGATTGCTTCTATCCAATGAGAGACATAATAAAAAGTCAATAGTGTATATTGATAGACATGTGAATTTGTGAACGACCCCATGAAAGTGTCGATTACTTCGGCAACATGAACGGGTCAAAGAGGCATTATGTCTCTATAGGTCATGGTACTAGCTGCTTGGTATTTAGGGCATGCTTGGATGAATCTATCAGCATCCTTGTATAGCATCGGCTAGTAAAAATTACATTATAGAACCCTGGTGGCAGTATGTCTACCTGAATTATGTCCTCTACATCTAGAAGTGTGGCAGTAATTGAGGACACTAGTAATTTCTCTATCAGCAATGAGCATCTCCAAATTAGATCAATACCCTCCTTAAAGTGCAAGAGGCCAATAGTTTTCCCATCTTGTGCTTCGTCCAATCCTCAGTTATTCTGTGTGTGCTACTAGCTAGTTGACCATGTTAGCATACCATAGCAACTTCGATATGGTTATAGTATAGATTAATCTGAAAAAGTTTTGGAAATGGGCAGTTTGGACTTAGTTGATATTTTTAGAGAAAAAAACGTCCCTGAACAGGTGGTTAGATACTACATACTTTGCTTCCGCTTTATACTTGATTTCAATATCATTTTTTGGAGCAAAAGTATCCACGGACCAATCTCTTGACAACCTTTTTTTTTGCAAAAAAGGTGTTTAATCGCAGAGTGGTTTACATGATTCCCTAACATGAAATTTTACAAGGGAAAAGACAACAACTAAGAAGTTTTATTAATGACTGTATAGTTTTTCTGTGCATCATCTAAGGTCTTGCTGGCATAATTGATGGCATATGATTTTCCATCTCTCCTTTGATCAAGAATCACACCTGATTACAAAATTCGATGCGTTACACATGATCTCAAATTTCAAGCTCCAATAAGGCAGTTGCGTAACTAGTTCTTCAATCACCATTACTTTTAGATTATCAAAGGACCTTATTGTTTCCTCATATAATATAAAATCTTGGTCTTTAAACAATAGTTTAGTTAGTACTCATGCTAATTTTGAAAAATCTTTGAAAAATCTACAATAAAATAATTTGCGATAGGAATAACCATACACATTTGACATTTTTAGAGGATTATAGTGTTATTGGTTCAATCGTAGCAGGATCCACCCTCACCTCTACTCCATTTTTAGACAACATATCTCAGAACCATCCCTTAGCAGATCATTAAGTGCAACTTCTCGCAAGACAAGATCGAGCTAACCTAAATGCATTTTTACAAGATGATTTAGGTAACTGAAGGTTTACTCAATGGAGTCACCAAAGATTGAGAAGTCAATGACAAAGACTTCCATGTAATGGCTCACCATCTTAGTAAAACATAGTAGCACACATATATGAAATGTAGCTGGGGCATTGCAAAGTTCGAATGACATTCTTCGGAATGCATAAGTATCGAATGTGAATATTGTATTTTCTTGGTCATCTAGGGATATGACAACCTCATTATGATAGAATTAACCATCAAGGAAGCATGAAAAAATCTTTCCCACCCAATCACTCGATATTTGACCAATGAAAGATGGGGAAAGTGACTCTAGTCAACACAAACTCTCTATGATGTTGCCACTCGTGTAGTATGAAACCCCTAAGAAATAAAAACCACTAAATCTCCATTTCTGACCTAATCCATTATCCAAATTGGACAAATGTCTACTCTATCTAGTACTACTCTTTGAGACCATTTAGACGATCCCAAGAATATCGAAAAAAGACACCGTATACGTAAGATGCACCTGAAATAAAATGGTTTACGACTTCTGGGTCCGGAACCGAATATGAACTCGAGCCTATTTATGGCAAGTGGTTGAGCCACTTAGCCTCATTCTAACCACACATGTCCACCAGAACTCCACCATCTATGACTAATTTTTGATGTTTGATCGACGAGCTGAGGGCTTCAACATAGTGATAATGACGAGGTACATTCGCATCTCATGTGCATTTCACATGAGGCACTCCGAAAATGCCATTTTCTGGTGGAGGTATCCTAGGGAGCGTCCTTGAAGGTACATATTTTCGTATTTATGCCTTGCTGTTGGTCCACACATTCCTATTTCACTGTTTATGCGTCGTTTTGGACTCTAGATCTATCGTTTCCATCGCATGCAAACCGACTTCCAAACTGTATCGCTTCATGTTTTGTACCATTTTGAGTGATACGTGTACCACACAGTTTCTGGTGGATGCGTCATGACTTTCGAGGATGAATGGCAGGTAGTTTTGTCTTATCTTTCAGTCATAAGATTAATATGAATGGTTAATGATAGCCATCACTCGAGTTAGTTACTCATATTGGTTCTATGAAGGGAGTTCCGTGTTGTAGACAGTGAAGGAGGTGTTCTAATTGGTCGGTCCTGTGTATGGAAAAAACCAAAAGGTAGCAGTAGATTTTTCGTCTAGAATTTGATAGTGGTGAATCATATCCTGAATTCCAGATACTTGATTGTGCCTACCATCGAGGATTTTTTTACGTGTAATGATTTTCCTGAGTGACACCAATAGAAGTATAAGAACATGCCGCGTATTATACCGTCACTTAATGTGCTTTTACCATGGTTTAAAATTATTGGCCACGGTGAATTTTACCATGGTTGAAGCCACCATGCCAAAACATTTACCATGGACAAAGCTCTTGGGTTTTTA